>JAWNNP010003216.1:0-32791 GCA_035044805.1 Leucophenga maculata
CATTTGTTACCTTCTACCTGCTACTGACGAGCGACTTCTCCATTATCGGTCCTCCAGCCATAGCTCAGCGTCTCTTCAGGGATGGGACCGACCACCGATAACAGGAAAGGTAGATGCAACAACAAAAAAAAATCAATATATGCTACTCTATCGAACAGAGAAATATGTCAATACGCTTGCGATGGTGATGCTGAGAAATCTGAGAACAAAAGTAGCGAGATCATCGGTGTTACTGATCCCTCGTGCCCCACCCTTCCTGAAGTTGCCTACAATATCCGCTACGGCAACTCCCCATTAATAATGCTCTAAAGCATTACACGCGTAAACTACTGTTGCATATCATCTTATCCATCATTCTCGAGTAATCCACCATTAAGAACTAATTCATTCCTTTTCCATTTTTTTCCAAATACAAACTTTTAATATAAATGTCATCTATTCTAATTTTATAATAACTTATATTTTAAATTGGAAGATTTCATGAAAAAACTACTTATGACAAATAAAAAAATATCGCCTAATTCACAATATTTAGACAAATGTACTGTATCAGCCTAGAGAGTAGGATAGACGTGTATACAAAACTTCAATGTTCATACGCCTGCTCAGAAAGATTTTCCCTACCTATCAGAGCGCTCTTAAGGCTTTAGGGCCAACCTGTCTTGACGTGGCGGTAATGTGGCTTAATTATATACTTTGCTTTGTTCTATTTTTTTTTCTAACATATATATTCGATATCGGATTACGAATTTAATCGTACTCTCTGGCTGCTCACTTTTTTTTATAATAACCCTTATATCTCTAAGATGAGTAACTTTAACTTTAAATTTACAATAAACTGAAAAAAGATTAGGTAAATCTGAGTCTTAAATAACTAAAAAGCAATAATTAATTCATTCGAAACAAAAAAAAATACAAGTTTACAAACAAGTTATAAACGCGGTAAACTTGATCAAAAGCAGCGGTAGGGTATCAACAAATCAACAAAATGCGGTCATCTACGCGATGCCAACCGACTCCAGTTAATGACTTTTATCCGAATAGAATCAGGCAACCATGCCTCAATCCAAGTAGGGGGCACGTATTGGGTACTCGTCTCTATCTGTCTTAACTGGTTGTTGCAACTCCTTTAGGACTCAAAGGTAATGTTCGGCGCTTGCGAGTGGTTGATACCCTCGCTTATTTTAATTATCCGCTTTGTTGAGTTTGCGAAACAACTTCGGCGTAGGGTCAGTGTTCCTTTCTCCTCTTTTCTTTTTCTCGTTGCCAATCACCTCCTAGTGTCCTACATTTTCACCCGCCATATTGTCTGCCTCCCTTCGACTTGTCATCCCAGGGTTGTTATTTTGCCAATCTGTTGCCCAGCCGTTACAACTGAACTGAGCACACGTTACAACACATTGCCGTTGGACGTCATCGAGTCACGACGGCAATGACAACGTGAACTCCCACTGATCTTTACAACAGAATTTAACTGATTTCGTGCCCAACGTGAGCCACGCCTGCACCCTGAGCTTAAGAGTCTTATGCTCTACCGACTGAGCTAGCCGGGCATTGCAAATCATTGTTTGATATCCTTTGCATGAAACACGCCAATGGGCAACCCTCATAGTGTTTCGAGTTCATACAAGCTGTTACCTATGACTTTAGCTATTCGGCATTTCACATATTTGCGGTTGAACTTGGCGTTGTCGCGGTTCTTTGCGTCACTCAGTGAAAAACTACGTTTGAATACCTCCTGTTCCTGAAAGTATTTAACTTCGAGCGCTCATCGATTGCAAGAGCGAGCACCTTTTTCATAAGACGAGTGCAGATGTTCACCTATCTCCTGGCGGATCAGCTGCAACAGATCCTGGAGTCCTAAATTCTTAATTTCCGCCTCTTCTATAGAGTCCAGTTTACGCGCGAGCTTGTAGTCTAACCCGCTCGTAAACATATTCTGACCAAACATAGCGAAGTACGGATTCGTCTTTATACCCGAATGATCCGAAGTGCGTAACATGGCTTGTATGCGTCTTATTTGGTCGTCCCATCTCCGGTGATCTTCACCAATGTAGGTCCTAATCGACACCAGTATAGACAGATTCACTCGCTCCGAAGCGTTAAATTGAGGAGCGTAATTGGCAGTTCGTATGTGTCTAGCATGGTACCGGCTTATCAAAGCTTCAAACTCCATGCCGATGAACTGTTTACCATTATCGGTGACTATCACTTCTGGGTCTCCATACTGGTCGAACACTTCTGATTCCAGAAAGTTTACCAAGTTCTTAGCAGTTGCTTCTTTCATAGCCTTAAGCCATGTGTATTTTGTAAAATGATCCAGGGCAATAAATAAATAAGCGTTTCCTTTACTAGACCGAGGATACTTTCCAAGAAAATCGAGGTACAACCTCTGCATTGGCCTGTTTGTAATGACCTCTTCGCCCATTTCCGGCCTTGTCGTTCGGTTGTAAGGTTTACACTCCTTGCATGTGTCGCACTTCTGTATAAACATGCGCACTTGTACGGCCATTCTCGGCCAATAATATGCCTGCCTTAGACGAGCCAATGTTTTTCCTATACCGCCATGTATAGCGAAACCCTCTTCATGAGCTTTCCGAATAAGTTCAGTGGTAAGCATTTCTGGAATGCACAACTTCCCACAAAACCTGTACGCTTGAAAAGTAAACCATCTTTCACTCGCAGATCGGGGAAATTTTCACTGTTCTCCTGTACTATGTTTATTTTGTCCAGGTATTCTTTCGATTTAAACTCAACTGTTTCAAAATCAAAGAGATCTAACTCATTTAAGCTCCACTCTTCGACGGACCGCGACAGCATATCTGCAACCACGTTCTCACGACCTTTTCGATGCTGAATAGTGAAGTTATAAATCTGTAGTGCCAAAGACCAGCGCGCCAAACGACCGCTTAACTCTCGCTGAGTCATCAGCCACCTTAGACTAGAATGGTCTGTGATTACCGTGAACGGCATCAGCTCCACATATGGACGAAATCTCTCAACGGCTTTTACTGCCGCTATACATTCCTTTTCGGTAACGCTGTAGTTAAGCTGGGCTCCACGCATTTTTTTTGAAAAGAAGGCGATAGGTCGGTCATTGTCCTCATTGTCCTTCTGGAATAATACTGCTCCGATCCCAACGTGGCTGGCATCACATTGTATAAAAAAAATTTTCTTAAAGTCCGGGTGAACAAGCACTGGAGCAGACGTAAGCGCCTCTTTCAATTTGTTAAATGACTTCTCCGCTTCCTTTGTTAGTTCAAATTTTCCCTATTTTTGTAAACAATCTGTTAGCGGAGCAGCTACGGCAGAAAAATCCCTTATAAATCTTCGGTACCACCCAGCCGTACCCAGGCATCTTCTAACCTGCCGGACTGATTTCGGCACCGGTATCTTTAATACGGCACTAATCTTTTCCGGGTCTGTTTGCAAAATTCCTGACCCAATCACAAATCCGAGGTAATTCAGCTGTGTGAAGCAAAACTTCGACTTCGTCAAACCGATTCGCCTTTCTCAAGGAACCAGCTACTTCTCTTAAAAGTTCGCAATGTCATGAAAAGTCTCTTGAAATCAGTAACAAATCGTCTAGATATACAAAGAAATTGCTCCGCAGCCGTTGTGGAATCACCTTATCCATTACCCTGCACAGACGTTGGGCCGCATTTCACAGCCCGAAAGGCATAGCTCGAAATTGATAATGCGTACGACATGGGATTGTAAATGCCGTATATTTCCTGCTTTCCGGCTCCAATTCAATTTGCCAAAACGCATGTTTAAGATCAACACTGCTAATGAAATACGTTTCTTCCACGCGGGTCAATACAGATTCCATGCATTGTAATGGATACGCATCCTTTATTGTTGCTGTATTCATTCACAACCGGTTTTTCCCTGGTTTACGAACCAATGTTACCCGGTTGTTCCACGGGCTCTCACTTTCCTCAATCACTCCCAGCGACAACATCGCATCTACCTCTGTATACAGTAGGTCTTGTACGGCCGGTGACACGGGATAAAATCGCACCTTCACCGGTACCGTTCCTGGTTCTAGCTCAATTCTGTGGTTTTCTACTTCAGTTCTTCCAAGGCCATGCCGCTCGAAAGACAAAAAATCGCCCCTCACTGTTTCCAACTTGTCCTGCTGTTCCTTTGTTAACTCATGAGGTTCTATTAGTTCACTTTTGGGCCGTGTTTCCATTTGTATTTCTTCGACCCAGTTACTCTTGATTATCTCTGGAGCGATGTTGAATATACGCCAAAAGTCGATTCCTAAATACAATGGTTGTGCTAGGCGGGCACAGATATAAGACCATTTCCCGCTTCATGTTCTTAAACGTCACAGTTGCTTTCACCTTCCCTACGATTGAATATGGAAAGCCGTCTGCTGATCTTACTTTGGAATCGAAGGGTATCAGAGGAATTGGCCATCTCTTTATTGTTTCTAGGCATCCTCTACCCAGTACACTTACTGAAGCTCCCGAGCCCAACAAGCCTTTTACTTTTCTCCCATCAACTCGCACGGTCGCGTACGGACGACTGTCCTCTGTACTGATCGCCGCTATTGTATATTCTAGCGCCTTTCGAAGTCTCCTACGCTCTTTGAAACTGGTTCGTGCTCGCCGTTGTCTTTTCGATGCGACCTCTTCGGAGAACAGTTTTGGAAAAACATTATCCTTGATTTTAAAGTTCTTCTGCAAGAGCGATGCTAAAGTTTTTGGGATATTCGACCCATTTGCATTATTTTCTATCTTATCTATTATCTTACAGTGTTCTAAAATATCGCCTTGACTAATCTTCTCTAACTTATTCCCTGATTCTACATTTATTACGGGGTCAGCGTTTCTTAATCCTTTAAGGAGTCCGCTTTCGTTGTGTGACTCGCGGAGCCTGTCTCCCCCCGGCGTGACATGCTCGTTTGCGTGTTTCCCGGTCTGCACTTAGGGCATTTAGGTAATACCACACCCGCTTGACCACATTTGTAGCAAAGCACACTTCGCTGTGGCGACTCGCACTCAAAATATGTATGTCCAGGAGCTCTGCAATTCCAGCATGTCAAGTTGCTCCTATCTGGGTTTTTTCTATCCGCTTGTATAGCTTCTACTTCGAACAATTCTTCAGTCCTCGTATCATTTCCAGCTTGATCCTCCAAATCCCGAAGTTCATTCACATGAAACCGATTCCTCTCTGTCTTTGGATGTGAGACTTGAGCAGGTGCCGGCTGCCACGAAGGTCTTTTCTGTGTTTTGAAAATTCTCTCCGCTTCATGACACTCAGCTCTTAGTTGCTCCACGTTAGTCACATACATGGGATAAACCACCCGCGCTAGGTTTTCACGCATATTCGTCTTTACGATTTTAATAAATTCGAAATCAGACATTGGTCGACTCAATCTAGACCTTAGCATCATCATGTTATGAATGAACAAGTCTATGCTCTCCTCTGGCCCTTGTCGCCTATCCATCAAATCACGCCAGTTCTCAAATTCTGTGCGTCTACTCTGAAAACTGCTTGAAGTGCATTTCGCAGAGACGTCCAGTCCAGACTTCCATTGGTTTTTATATGTAACCAGTACCAATCTCGCGCAGTACCCGCAACCAATAAATGAAAATCCCGGAGTACCTCGTTCCAAGCTATCTGGTATGCATATTGTAAATGCTCAATCCTGAAGATGAAGTCTTCGACCTGTATCTTCGATGGGTCTCCATCAAAAGTTATCCCCCATTTGTAAACTGGTACCATCTCTCTCCTTACTTGCGGCATATTCGAACGTGAACCTTCGTATCTACATATATCCTCTTCCTGTGTTCTGCTCGCTTGCACTGCGCCGTCCCATCCGGAACTGCCTTGAAAGTTTGTTTGGGACTGAAACGGATAGTATTGTTGCTGCTCATTAGGTGTGAAAAGTGCTGGAGCTTCAGTGCTAAGTCTCAACGCTCCTCCTGGATTAACTCTCCCAGTTTCAGTTTGTCCTGGCGAAGGAAGTGAAGTGTTACATGCTCTGAAATGCAACATTGTATCGTTCATTTCTTTCATAAAGCTCCTAAAACTTTCTTCCATTTGCTTTTGTATCGCCTCGCCAACCGACCCTAGCGACGCTCGATACGACTCGTGATCCCGACTGGACTTGGTCTCTCCGTGCTTCTGATCTTGTAAACGGGCGTCTATTTGCTACCTCTAACCCTCTGTTACGCATGTACTCAAAACTTCTCTCTAATTTGCTTCTTATTTTCTGTTTACTCGCTTCGTTATTTCATGTAAATAATTTTTTTTTCTTTTTTTTTTTTATAACTCTTTAGATTCAATTATACCTTTTATCTTTTAACAAAGCAATTTTTCACACACTCATGGTGGATCACTCTAAATGATGGATTTTCTGATTGTTTCTGTCAACATTTTGCTACTTCTATTCTAGTCTTACGCGGTTTGCTTGCACGCTCACTCCTTTTAGTTCTCAGATCTCATAATCAAAAAAAAAATTTAATTGTTCGCTGGACAAGATAGCCGAAGACAATATTGATAATATTTCGTCTCGCTATGATCACAGCACAGACAGCCTTACGTTCTATACTCAACCTGATAACCGGCACGAGATTATTTGTAAATGCCATACTCTGGACGTTAAGTCCTCAATAACTGATTTCCGAAAATAAGTCAAAATCTCATAACACCCGGCATACCTCCCTATGATTGATATCAGGAATCAACATCACCGAAACAATCACTCGAGGTTTCCCGTTGTGTAACTTTTTGACTACGCCTAGACGCCTTATCTGAATCTTGACGGACGCTCTTCTACTACCAAAAGGTTTACTTCGTGGCAGCGATGGCTTATAGCAACATCTACTACTTTCATGGTCCTACGATAGCTCACTCCCTAGTAGATCCGCTGCTCCCTTCAGACTAACGATATTTACTTTATACTATTCCGGAATCAAAATAAATCAATTCATTTACGCTTTATATGCAATATGAATGACATGAAAACGCAAAGAATACTTTACTAGACGCTCCTCGTAAACATAAAACCCTGGGTGTCTGAGCGTCATTTGTTGAAAAGACGTTTTCCCTGTTTATTGCTACTTGGATTCTATATTTTTTTATGGCGCCTGTATTTGTATTATGACCGGACGCTATATGTGAAAATAGTGTCTTCTCCCTCGTTCTATTTGTAATTTTAATTTAATTTTTTTTATTTTTATATTGGGCACCATTTGTTAAAATGGTGTCTCAGGTGTTGTTTTCCTTGGGAGCCATTTGTTACCTTCTACTTGCTACTGACGAGCGACTTCTCCATTATCGGTCCTCCAGCCATAGCTCAGCGTCTCTTCAGGGATGGGACCGACCACCGATAACAGGAAAGGTAGATGCAACAACAAAAAAAAAATCAATATATGCTACTCTATCGAACAGAGAAATATGTCAATACGCTTGCGATGGTGATGCTGAGAAATCTGAGAACAAAAGTAGCGAGATCATCGGTGTTACTGATCCCTCGTGCCCCACCCTTCCTGAAGTTGCCTACAATATCCGCTACGGCAACTCCCCATTAATAATGTTCTAAAGCATTACACGCGTAAACTACTGTTGCATATCATCTTATCCATCATTCTCGAGTAATCCACCATTAAGAACTAATTCATTCCTTTTCCATTTTTTTCCAAATACAAACTTTTAATATAAATGTCATCTATTCTAATTTTATAATAACTTATATTTTAAATTGGAAGATTTCATGAAAAAACTACTTATGACAAATAAAAAAATATCGCCTAATTCACAATATTTAGACAAATGTACTGTATCAGCCTAGAGAGTAGGATCGACGTGTATACAAAACTTCAATGTTCATACGCCTGCTCAGAAAGATTTTCCCTACCTATCAGAGCGCTCTTAAGGCTTTAGGGCCAACCTGTCTTGACGTGGCGGTAATGTGGCTTAATTATATACTTTGCTTTGTTCTATTTTTTTTTCTAACATATATATTCGATATCGGATTACGAATTTAATCGTACTCTCTGGCTGCTCACTTTTTTTTATAATAACCCTTATATCTCTAAGATGAGTAACTTTAACTTTAAATTTACAATAAACTGAAAAAAGATTAGGTAAATCTGAGTCTTAAATAACTAAAAAGCAATAATTAATTCATTCGAAACAAAAAAAAATACAAGTTTACAAACAAGTTATAAACGCGGCAAACTTGATCAAAAGCAGCGGTAGGGTATCAACAAATCAACAAAATGCGGTCATCTACGCGATGCCAACCGACTCCAGTTAATGACTTTTATCCGAATAGAATCAGGCAACCATGCCTCAATCCAAGTAGGGGGCACGTATTGGGTACTCGTCTCTATCTGTCTTAACTGGTTGTTGCAACTCCTTTAGGACTCAAAGGTAATGTTCGGCGCTTGCGAGTGGTTGATACCCTCGCTTATTTTAATTATCCGCTTTGTTGAGTTTGCGAAACAACTTCGGCGTAGGGTAGTGTTCCTTCAGTTTTTTTTTGTTTTGAACTTTGCCGCTGTACTTTAGTTTTTTCTTTTTTCTCCTCTTCTTTTCCCGCCAAAACCATCCGTCCTTTCTCCTCTTCTTTCTCGTTGCCAATCACCTCCTAGTGTCCTACATTTTCACCCGCCATATTGCCTGCCTCCCTTCGACTTGTCATCCCAGGGTTGTTATTTTGCCAATCTGTTGCCCAGCCGTTACAACTGAACTGAGCACACGTTACAACACATTGCCGTTGGACGTCATCGAGTCACGACGGCAATGACAACGTGAACTCCCACTGATCTTTACAACAGAATTTAACTGATTTCGTGCCCAACGTGAGCCACGCCTGCACCCTGAGCTTAAGAGTCTTATGCTCTACCGACTGAGCTAGCCGGGCATTGCAAATCATTGTTTGATATCCTTTGCATGAAACACGCCAATGGGCAACCCTCATAGTGTTTCGAGTTCATACAAGCTGTTACCTATGACTTTAGCTATTCGGCATTTCACATATTTGCGGTTGAACTTGGCGTTGTCGCGGTTCTTTGCGTCACTCAGTGAAAAACTACGTTTGAATACCTCCTGTTCCTGAAAGTATTTAACTTCGAGCGCTCATCGATTGCAAGAGCGAGCACCTTTTTCATAAGACGAGTGAAGATGTTCACCTATCTCCTGGCGGATCAGCTGCAACAGATCCTGGAGTCCTAAATTCTTAATTTCCGCCTCTTCTATAGAGTCCAGTTTACGCGCGAGCTTGTAGTCTAACCCGCTCGTAAACATATTCTGACCAAACATAGCGAAGTACGGATTCGTCTTTATACCCGAATGATCCGAAGTGCGTAACATGGCTTGTATGCGTCTTATTTGGTCGTCCCATCTCCGGTGATCTTCACCAATGTAGGTCCTAATCGACACCAGTATAGACAGATTCACTCGCTCCGAAGCGTTAAATTGAGGAGCGTAATTGGCAGTTCGTATGTGTCTAGCATGGTACCGGCTTATCAAAGCTTCAAACTCCATGCCGATGAACTGTTTACCATTATCGGTGACTATCACTTCAGGGTCTCCATACTGGTCGAACACTTCTGATTCCAGAAAGTTTACCACGTTCTTAGCAGTTGCTTCTTTCATAGCCTTAAGCCATGTGTATTTTGTAAAATGATCCAGGGCAATAAATAAATAAGCGTTTCCTTTACTAGACCGAGGATACTTTCCAAGAAAATCGAGGTACAACCTCTGCATTGGCCTGTTTGTAATGACCTCTTCGCCCATTTCCGGCCTTGTCGTTCGGTTGTAAGGTTTACACTCCTTGCATGTGTCGCACTTCTGTATAAACATGCGCACTTGTACGGCCATTCTCGGCCAATAATATGCCTGCCTTAGACGAGCCAATGTTTTTCCTATACCGCCATGTATAGCGAAACCCTCTTCATGAGCTTTCCGAATAAGTTCAGTGGTAAGCATTTCTGGAATGCACAACTTCCACGTTGGCTCCTTTAACTCGTTTCCCACAAAACCTGTACGCTTGAAAAGTAAACCATCTTTCACTCGCAGATCGGGGAAATTTTCACTGTTCTCCTGTACTATGTTTATTTTGTCCAGGTATTCTTTCGATTTAAACTCAACTGTTTCAAAATCAAAGAGATCTAACTCATTTAAGCTCCACTCTTCGACGGACCGCGACAGCATATCTGCAACCACGTTCTCACGACCTTTTCGATGCTGAATAGTGAAGTTATAAATCTGTAGTGCCAAAGACCAGCGCGCCAAACGTCCGCTTAACTCTCGCTGAGTCATCAGCCACCTTAGACTAGAATGGTCTGTGATTACCGTGAACGGCATCAGCTCCACATATGGACGAAATCTCTCAACGGCTTTTACTGCCGCTATACATTCCTTTTCGGTAACGCTGTAGTTAAGCTGGGCTCCACGCATTTTTTTTGAAAAGTAGGCGATAGGTCGGTCATTGTCCTCATTGTCCTTCTGGAATAATACTGCTCCGATCCCAACGTGGCTGGCATCACATTGTATAAAAAAAATTTTCTTAAAGTCCGGGTGAACAAGCACTGGAGCAGACGTAAGCGCCTCTTTCAATTTGTTAAATGACTTCTCCGCTTCCTTTGTTAGTTCAAATTTTCCCTATTTTTGTAAACAATCTGTTAGCGGAGCAGCTACGGCAGAAAAATCCCTTATAAATATTTGGTACCACCCAGCCGTACCCAGGCATCTTCTAACCTGCCGGACTGATTTCGGCACCGGTATCTTTAATACGGCACTAATCTTTTCCGGGTCTGTTTGCAAAATTCCTGACCCAATCACAAATCCGAGGTAATTCAGCTGTCTGAAGCAAAACTTCGACTTCGCCAAACTGATCGTCAGATTCGTACCATAATGCGTACGACATGGGATTGTAAATGCCGTATATTTCCTGCTTTCCGGCTCCAATTCAATTTGCCAAAACGCATGTTTAAGATCAACACTGCTAATGAAATACGTTTCTTCCACGCGGGTCAATACAGATTCCATGCATTGTAATGGATACGCATCCTTTATTGTTGCTGTATTCATTCACAACCGGTTTTTCCCTGGTTTACGAACCAATGTTACCCGGTTGTTCCACGGGCTCTCACTTTCCTCAATCACTCCCAGCGACAACATCGCATCTACCTCTGTATACAGTAGGTCTTGTACGGCCGGTGACACGGGATAAAATCGCACCTTCACCGGTACCGTTCCTGGTTCTAGCTCAATTCTGTGGTTTTCTACTTCAGTTCTTCCAAGGCCATGCCGCTCGAAAGACAAAAAATCGCCCCTCACTGTTTCCAACTTGTCCTGCTGTTCCTTTGTTAACTCATGAGGTTCTATTAGTTCACTTTTGGGCCGTGTTTCCATTTGTATTTCTTCGACCCAGTTACTCTTGATTATCTCTGGAGCGATGTTGAATATACGCCAAAAGTCGATTCCTAAATACAATGGTTGTGCTAGGCGGGCACAGATATAAGACCATTTCCCGCTTCATGTTCTTAAACGTCACAGTTGCTTTCACCTTCCCTACGATTGAATATGGAAAGCCGTCTGCTGATCTTACTTTGGAATCGAAGGGTATCAGAGGAATTGGCCATCTCTTTATTGTTTCTAGGCATCCTCTACCCAGTACACTTACTGAATCTCCCGAGCCCAACAAGCCTTTTACTTTTCTCCCATCAACTCGCACGGTCGCGTACGGACGACTGTCCTCTGTACTGATCGCCGCTATTGTATATTCTAGCGCCTTTCGAAGTCTCCTACGCTCTTTGAAACTGGTTCGTGCTCGCCGTTGTCTTTTCGATGCGACCTCTTCGGAGAACAGTTTTGGAAAAACATTATCCTTGATTTTAAAGTTCTTCTGCAAGAGCGATGCTAAAGTTTTTGGGATATTCGACCCATTTGCATTATTTTCTATCTTATCTATTATCTTACAGTGTTCTAAAATATCGCCTTGACTAATCTTCTCTAACTTATTCCCTGATTCTACATTTATTACGGGGTCAGCGTTTCTTAATCCTTTAAGGAGTCCGCTTTCGTTGTGTGACTCGCGGAGCCTGTCTCCCCCCGGCGTGACATGCTCGTTTGCGTGTTTCCCGGTCTGCACTTAGGGCATTTAGGTAATACCACACCCGCTTGACCACATTTGTAGCAAAGCACACTTCGCTGTGGCGACTCGCACTCAAAATATGTATGTCCAGGAGCTCTGCAATTCCAGCATGTCAAGTTGCTCCTATCTGGGTTTTTTCTATCCGCTTGTATAGCTTCTACTTCGAACAATTCTTCAGTCCTCGTATCATTTCCAGCTTGATCCTCCAAATCCCGAAGTTCATTCACATGAAACCGATTCCTCTCTGTCCTCGGATGTGAGACTTGAGCAGGTGCCGGCTGCCACGAAGGTCTTTTCTGTGTTTTGAAAATTCTCTCCGCTTCATGACACTCAGCTCTTAGTTGCTCCACGTTAGTCACATACATGGGATAAACCACCCGCGCTAGGTTTTCACGCATATTCGTCTTTACGATTTTAATAAATTCGAAATCAGACATTGGTCGACTCAATCTAGACCTTAGCATCATCATGTTATGAATGAACAAGTCTATGCTCTCCTCTGGCCCTTGTCGCCTATCCATCAAATCACGCCAGTTCTCAAATTCTGTGCGTCTACTCTGAAAACTGCTTGAAGTGCATTTCGTAGAGACGTCCAGTCCAGACTTCCATTGGTTTTTATATGTAACCAGTACCAATCTCGCGCAGTACCCGCAACCAATAAATGAAAATCCCGGAGTACCTCGTTCCAAGCTATCTGATATGCAGATTGTAAATGCTCAATCCTGAAGATGAAGTCTTCGACCTGTATCTTCGATGGGTCTCCATCAAAAGTTATCCCCCATTTGTAAACTGGTACCATCTCTCTCCTTACTTGCGGCATATTCGAACGTGAACCTTCGTATCTACATATATCCTCTTCCTGTGTTCTGCTCGCTTGCACTGCGCCGTCCCATCCGGAACTGCCTTGAAAGTTTGTTTGGGACTGAAACGGATAGTATTGTTGCTGCTCATTAGGTGTGAAAAGTGCTGGAGCTTCAGTGCTAAGTCTCAACGCTCCTCCTGGATTAACTCTCCCAGTTTCAGTTTGTCCTGGCGAAGGAAGTGAAGTGTTACATGCTCTGAAATGCAACATTGTATCGTTCATTTCTTTCATAAAGCTCCTAAAACTTTCTTCCATTTGCTTTTGTATCGCCTCGCCAACCGACCCTAGCGACGCTCGATACGACTCGTGATCCCGACTGGACTTGGTCTCTCCGTGCTTCTGATCTTGTAAACGGGCGTCTATTTGCTACCTCTAACCCTCTGTTACGCATGTACTCAAAACTTCTCTCTAATTTGCTTCTTATTTTCTGTTTACTCGCTTCGTTATTTCATGTAAATAATTTTTTTTTCTTTTTTTTTTTTATAACTCTTTAGATTCAATTATACCTTTTATCTTTTAACAAAGCAATTTTTCACACACTCATGGTGGATCACTCTAAATGATGGATTTTCTGATTGTTTCTGTCAACATTTTGCTACTTCTATTCTAGTCTTACGCGGTTTGCTTGCACGCTCACTCCTTTTAGTTCTCAGATCTCATAATCAAAAAAAAAAAGATAGCCGAAGACAATATTGATAATATTTCGTCTCGCTATGATCACAGCACAGACAGCCTTACGTTCTATACTCAACCTGATAACCGGCACGAGATTATTTGTAAATGCCATACTCTGGACGTTAAGTCCTCAATAACTGATTTCCGAAAATAAGTCAAAATCTCATAACACCCGGCATACCTCCCTATGATTGATATCAGGAATCAACATCACCGAAACAATCACTCGAGGTTTCCCGTTGTGTAACTTTTTGACTACGCCTAGACGCCTTATCTGAATCTTGACGGACGCTCTTCTACTACCAAAAGGTTTACTTCGTGGCAGCGATGGCTTATAGCAACATCTACTACTTTCATGGTCCTACGATAGCTCACTCCCTAGTAGATCCGCTGCTCCCTTCAGACTAACGATATTTACTTTATACTATTCCGGAATCAAAATAAATCAATTCATTTACGCTTTATATGCAATATGAATGACATGAAAACGCAAAGAATACTTTACTAGACGCTCCTCGTAAACATAAAACCCTGGGTGTCTGAGCGTCATTTGTTGAAAAGACGTTTTCCCTGTTTATTGCTACTTGGATTCTATATTTTTTTATGGCGCCTGTATTTGTATTATGACCGGACGCTATATGTGAAAATAGTGTCTTCTCCCTCGTTCTATTTGTAATTTTAATTTAATTTTTTTTATTTTTATATTGGGCACCATTTGTTAAAATGGTGTCTCAGGTGTTGTTTTCCTTGGGAGCCATTTGTTACCTTCTACTTGCTACTGACGAGCGACTTCTCCATTATCGGTCCTCCAGCCATAGCTCAGCGTCTCTTCAGGGATGGGACCGACCACCGATAACAGGAAAGGTAGATGCAACAACAAAAAAAAAATCAATATATGCTACTCTATCGAACAGAGAAATATGTCAATACGCTTGCGATGGTGATGCTGAGAAATCTGAGAGCAAAAGTAGCGAGATCATCGGTGTTATTGATCTCTCGTGCCCCACCCTTCCTGAAGTTCCCTACAATATCCGCTACGGCAACTCCCCATTAATAATGCTCTAAAGCATTACACGCGTAAACTACTGTTGCATATCATCTTATCCATCATTCTCGAGTAATCCACCATTAAGAACTAATTCATTCCTTTTCCATTTTTTTCCAAATACAAACTTTTAATATAAATGTCATCTATTCTAATTTTATAATAACTTATATTTCATGAAAAAACTACTTATGACAAATAAAAAAATATCGCCTAATTCACAATATTTAGACAAATGTACTGTATCAGCCTAGAGAGTAGGATCGACGTGTATACAAAACTTCAATGTTCATACGCCTGCTCAGAAAGATTTTCCCTACCTATCAGAGCGCTCTTAAGGCTTTAGGGCCAACCTGTCTTGACGTGGCGGTAATGTGGCTTAATTATATACTTTGCTTTGTTCTATTTTTTTTTCTAACATATATATTCGATATCGGATTACGAATTTAATCGTACTCTCTGGCTGCTCACTTTTTTTTATAATAACCCTTATATCTCTAAGATGAGTAACTTTAACTTTAAATTTACAATAAACTGAAAAAAGATTAGGTAAATCTGAGTCTTAAATAACTAAAAAGCAATAATTAATTCATTCGAAACAAAAAAAAATACAAGTTTACAAACAAGTTATAAACGCGGTAAACTTGATCAAAAGCAGCGGTAGGGTATCAACAAATCAACAAAATGCGGTCATCTACGCGATGCCAACCGACTCCAGTTAATGACTTTTATCCGAATAGAATCAGGCAACCATGCCTCAATCCAAGTAGGGGGCACGTATTGGGTACTCGTCTCTATCTGTCTTAACTGGTTGTTGCAACTCCTTTAGGACTCAAAGGTAATGTTCGGCGCTTGCGAGTGGTTGATACCCTCGCTTATTTTAATTATCCGCTTTGTTGAGTTTGCGAAACAACTTCGGCGTAGGGTAGTGTTCCTTCAGTTTTTTTTTGTTTTGAACTTTGCCGCTGTACTTTAGTTTTTTCTTTTTTCTCCTCTTCTTTTCCCGCCAAAACCATCCGTCCTTTCTCCTCTTCTTTCTCGTTGCCAATCACCTCCTAGTGTCCTACATTTTCACCCGCCATATTGTCTGCCTCCCTTCGACTTGTCATCCCAGGGTTGTTATTTTGCCAATCTGTTGCCCAGCCGTTACAAATTCGAACTGAGCACACGTATCACATTGTAACTACTGAATATACTCCACATATTATACTCCATATATTACAGTTAAAACTGTTCTGCTTTTCTGAACTGCTATCGCAATTTTAGAAGCAATTATCATTTCAAACAGCTATTCAACATTAACAAGTAAGAAAATTACAGACGAGCATAACCGAATGTAATTATCAGTACAGGTCGCCTAACAAAAAGGAAATTAATAAGAAAAAATGGTACTAACGAAAATTATTTTGCTTCTCCCACTTCACGAATAAGTGCCTTATAAAACATTTGTTTATGTATGCAAAAAAAAGGAAGGACGGAAGAATCATAGGTCGTTAAAATTCAATTGTTTCATTTTTATCCGATTTTGATGAAGTTTTGGGACTTTGGCTTACGTTGACGTTATCTCTATACTGGCATACTTTTACCCTTGATGGGGACTTTGTGGTGAAACGATGGACAAAATTCTAAAATAAACTCGTAAAATTCCGGAGAAGTTCTAGTCAAATGCAAAAAGAACGAAGTCTCTACATATTACCGTTTCCAAGATCCCTTCTTTCATACGGACGGACAGACGGATATGACTTTATCGACTCCTCCATCACTCCTGACTAGAGGTGGGCGCGTGCCTGATTTTTAATGCACGGCACGACACGACACGAAATTGGTAATTACAAACACGAACACGCACGACCAATTTTTAGTCGAGACACGGCACGAACGAACACGAAACGACGTGTCACGACCTAACACGAAATTTTGTTGTACATAGATGAAATGATTTTTACTCTGTTGTCGAACAATT
This sequence comes from Leucophenga maculata, assembly GCA_035044805.1. Taxonomy (NCBI): domain Eukaryota; kingdom Metazoa; phylum Arthropoda; class Insecta; order Diptera; family Drosophilidae; genus Leucophenga; species Leucophenga maculata. Next base: position 16,670 of record JAWNNP010003216.1, read on the forward strand.
TTAAGACATTTAAGCAGTATTAGCTACAAAGTTTACATAAAATTCTATATTTGAATGAATTACAAAATATTACGAAAAAATATTATTATTGACAAATACATAGACAGCGTCTCCCCCACATAAAATTCAATAATCATTTATTTAAACAATGTTTATTCAATATCTTTACCATTAATGGTAGGGTGGGCTTATTTTACTGCTGCATAACACCAGCGTGCAGCCTCGGTAACTAGGTTTCCTTAACAATTGCCGTTTGTTTTTATTTCCCTTTTTTATCGAATAGTAGTGTCCCTTTCACTCATATTTAATTATCGCACGCAAATTTGAAATTAAAAATTTAATATAAAATTTAATTTCGCTGTTTTATAAAAAACTTTAATTTGTAAAACGGAACCGTACCGTCTTGCGTGTATCATATTACAAGTTCCAGATTTCCAGCTTTGAGTTACATGCAAGCAGGGCTTTGCCTTCTCCGATTTCAGCCTGTTAAAATATGAAATGTAAACAACACTCTACCTCATTCTATAGTCATACTCATACATATTTACATAAGTTCGTCTCAAGAATAACGGAAATTGCTGCAGAGCGCGAAAAAAAAAAAACGAAAAGACCGACACGGTTGAGCAAAAGGTTTTGTTTGATAACAAAGATGAGCGTGAAACCATCGCAAATTAACCACATAAAGCACTGCAAAACGTCAAGTGAAGCTTGCCAAAAATTGCCGCGGATCCATGTGCCCTCTGGTCCGGCGCGGCAAGTATATTTGCTTAGACAGTTATTGTATGTCAAAATAAGTAATACACAAAGTATTGGTGAACATTTAAATCTTTTTTCGGACTTAGTGGAAAAACTAAGTGAAATCGGGATTTCGGTGCCTGATTTGCTTTAATTTTGTTAGAGAGTCTAAGTGACGATTATGAAAATTTCGTTGTCGCCATCGAGTCGCGGGACTCTTTGCCACCGTTTAGCGCTCTCAAAATCAAGTTGCTTGAAGAAGGGAAGAGACGCAAGTCAAACGAAATGCAGAGCCAAAAATGTACACGTCGCGTCCGAATAGCGGTAATAAGAATAAATCGAAAAAGGAGCCGAAAAACGTTGAAAGCTGATCGTGCGGCCGTCGCGGGCACATCGCAGCAAAGTGTAAGACAAAAGGGAATAGCAAGAACCAAAAATTGATCGAAAGCAAGAAAAGTTCAAAGTCATTCTTTGTGTTAGTTAATTCTGACAACAACAAATCGGCAAAAAGTGCGTGGTGCTCGGACAGCGGTGCTACGGCGCATTTGTGCACAGACAAAACATTGTTTACAGTTTTTCGTGAGAACAAAGAAAAAATAAAACTGGCAGGCAATAATTATATTGAGTCACAAGGTTACGGTACTGTACGCTTATACTCGAAAAATAACCCGATCGATTTGGTTAACGTGTTGTATGTACAGAACTTGCAATATAATTTTTTATTAGTGTCCAAAGCAACTGAAAAATTTTGTGAAGTGCGTTTTGACAAAAACAAAACTTGCATTACAGACAGTGACAGGAGCATTTTAATAGCTTCAGAGAAAAGCGATGACTTGTTTTTGTTTGAAAATAACAATAAATGAGTATTTGCAGCCAACGCAAGTGTAAATCAAATAGTAAAATGGCATGATCGGTTCGGGCATTTGAATTTCAATAGCATAAATAAAATGATTACAAAAGACATGGTCTATGGTTTGCGTGCCAGTGCGTGTAACTTAGATGGCTTTGTGTGTGAGACTTGCGCGAAAAGCAAAATATGCGAAAACAAATTTCCGAAAGTGTCTGAAAATCGCTCAAAAGAAGTTTTGGATATAATCCATAATGACATTTGTGGACCTATTGGCACGGTGACTCAAGGTGGTGCGCGGTATTTCGCAACCTTAAATGACATTAAAAGACAACTCACGGTGCCACACACTACTCAACAAAATGTTGTGGAGGAACTCGCATAGAGATGGCGCGTAGTATGCTTGTGCATGCTGGAGTTGGCGAGTCGTTTTGGGGCGAAGCTATCATGACTGCGGCTTACCTACGAAATAGGTGCGAGACTTCAACATTGTCTGATAGAACTCCATATGAAGCATGGTATGGAAAGAAGCCAAGTGTAGCCCATTTGAAAGTGTTTGGTGTCAAGGCCATAGTATTGGACAAAACTCACAAGAAAAAGTTATTGCCAAAGGGGGTGCAGCATGTATTGGTAGACTACTCTGAAACTGCCAAAACATATCGTTTGTACAACCCTGTGAAACGAAGTTGTAGTGTAGTGGCTCGAGATGTGGTGTTTTTAGAGCACAAATTCGACCCGGACTCGAATCGAGACTTAGCATGCGAGTCGAATGTTGTGGTATTGGAGCCAAGCAAAGTGATTGGTGAACGGCATGTAGATGATCAAGACTTTGAGCAACAAGATCCAGGTATTCGTGAGCAGAATCAAGCAGAAACGGAACTAGATGTGGCAGAGAATCAAGCAAGTCAACATAGAGGTGCAGGGAGGCCAAGAATAGTTCGGACAGGGTGTCCAGGTCGTCCTCGAAAGGAGTACAACATGCTAAATGTTTTTTGCTGCCAAAGACACTTTTGTGCCTACAAGCGTTAAAGAAGCACTAAGTTTACCAAACTCAGCTGGCTGGAGCTCTGCGATGCAGAAGGAGTTTGATCATCTGCAAGAAATCAAAACGTGGAAGTTGGTTGATATGCCGGCAGGTGAAAAAGTCATTGGCTGTAAGTGGGTCTTCAACACCAAGCGTGATCAACATGGCAACGTTGAGTGCTTTAAGGCAAGATTAGTTGCGAAAGGTTGTGGACAGCCATTCGGCATTAACTACCAGGAAACATTTTCTCCAGTGGCACGTTATTCCTCAATCAGGTTGGTGATAGCATTGGCTGTCGAGCATGAGATGCACTTGCACCAGATGGACGTCTCAGCGGCATACCTGAATAGTGATCATCATGACGTCGTATACATGCGGCAACCAGAAGGGTTTGTTGATGCAGAAAATCCCAAGCGAGTGCTGAAACTGCAAAAGTCATTGTACGGTTTGAAGCAAAGTGGCCGTGAATGGAACCATAAACTGGAAAGCATTCTCCTTGAAATCGGTTTTGTTCCTTGCGCTAGTGAACCATGTATATACACTAGCAGAATTAACGGGTATTTAAATATAATTGTTGTATATGTTGACGATTTTATACTTGCATGTACCCGAGAGGAAGACATCAGCACCATAAAGTAGCTTATAGCTAGTAAAGTAGATGTTGTCGACGGCGTAAAACTGCAGCATTTCCTAGGCATGGAAATTGAAAGAGATGGCGAAACTGGTGGCGTTTCTATTGGCCATAAGCAGTACATCGAAGGCTTGTTGAGTGAACATGGCATGGAAGACTGCAAGGCAAACGCTACTCCACTTGAAGCTGGTTACCAGACCAGGTGTGATGATAATGGTTGTCAAAAAGTGAACGCAACGAGCTACCAATCTCTCGTTGGTTCGTTATTGCATTTGGCGCTGACAACGCGGCCGGATATAATGCACTCGGTAGCTAAATTGGCACAGAGGTGTACAAAGGTACCTCTAATATGCGCTTACACTAAAACAAAACAGGTGTACCTGCCAATTGCTTTGTCGACGCAGACTGGGCTGGTGATGGCAACGATCGTAAATCATTTAGTGGCTGGGCATTCTTCATGGCTGGAGCAGCATTTTCATGGGAGTCAAAGAAGCAGAACATAGTCGCCCTAATCAGTACCGAAGCGGAATATGTGTCACTTTCTACAGCAACCAAAGAGACGGTATATGTGAGAAGGCTGATCGACGAAATGGGTTTCGGGCCGATGCCAACACTGATGATGTACAGCGACAACCAAAGTGCGAGTTACTTTGCCAAAGAAAATAAGTTTAATTCTCGCAGCAAATATATTGAAATCAAATATCACTTTGTAAGGAAAGTGTACAAGAATAAAGTTATTGATATAAAGTACGTTCCCATAGATGACATGATATCCGATGTATTAACAAAGAACTTGAGTAAGGTCAACCATAAAAAATGTACTAGTTCGTTAGGTTTGAAATGATTTTTTTAAATTAATTTTTATGTTTGAAGCATAAAGAAAAATGCTTAAGTTTTTTTTGTTTGATAGATTTCGCGTTGAGAAGGAGTGTTAAAATATGAAATATAAACAACGCTCTATCTCATTTTATAGTCATACTCAAACATATGTACATAAGTTCCTCCCAAGAATAATGGACATTCTTTCTGTTTCCTTTATGCTTAAGTTTGCAGCTCAATGCACGCATGTACATTAATTTTAGTCGTTAATAAACTGTGCAACCAACACAGCAAAACTCATAATATGATATATTCCCGATCTTATTAACACATACACCATAACAAATTTATTTTGGTGTATGTACCGTGTATACATCCATATGCATTTAGTAAAAAGCTGTTATTATTATATTATTATATTATATAACAGACACTCCCATTTTATTTATCTGTAACTTATTAACAAAAGATTTGATATTCATAATTTTTTTTAGATGTTGGAGAATATTTAAAATAGTTTCAAATCTCTAAATGTTTCAACATACAATAAAACTATTTTCATTGCAATATGCTAAATTTATTAAATTTACGAAGTATCAAATGACAACTATGAAAACTCTAATTATTACATATTCTTATTTAAAAATAATATTTTTTCTAAGTTAGAACTTGAAAGTCTCGTACGCCGAACTTGTAGAAACTTTAGCTGGTGTGCATTTTTCAAAATTTAAGAACTGAGACATCGGTACTAGCTTCAGTAGCTAAATATTTTTCGATTTCTATATCATGTCATCTTTATGTAGTTTAATTTTTTTGGATTGACTGGAGTCGAGAAACTCAGTAAATTCATGCGAAATGGTTTTTGGCAAAACATTTTCACAATCAGAGTGATCACTATTGACCATTTTTTCTTTTAGATCTAATACCTGAGAGTTAATTGTGCCCAAAATATATTATCGCTTCTCTTCATTTAAAAAACTCTATTCTTTAAATGGTGGATTTAAGAAAAGCCCGACAATGTGATAAGTTGATGGTTCAAAACGTTTTATTAATGAACAAAGTGTTATTTCGTTTAAATTTGCTATGGTTTCAGAGTCACTTACGTCAGATTTACAAAGATTCTTATTTTATTCAAACCATAACGCATGTATTTGGATAGTTGGCTCTTTTTCTGAAGATAGTTTACCGGCTCAAGCCGTCGACACAATATGTACTCTTGATAAACAATTTGCCTTCAGCACAAACCGCGGATCTTTATTTAATATATGTTTTTGTATTAATTCTATATATATACTTCTTGCGTACGAATAGTGTTGTGAAGTGCTCAAGCTGCTTAAACAGATTGACCCAGACATATTTGCCTTCAGAAACCATGAATAATTCACAATGATACATACAATAGTTATTTATAGATATGTGCGTCATAGCAAAAAAGGAAAAGTTAAATTTTTAAATAATATATTTATTTCGTGTTTTGTCGTGTTCCATCGTGTCACGGCACTTTTGACTTGTACGAACGAACACGTAGTCGCGTCTAAATATGATTTTGGTGCACGAACACGTCGTGTCATATCGTGACACGTCGTGCCACGACAAAAAACACGACATGCGCCCACCTCTACTCCTGACCATAATGGTGGTAACTTTGGGTGGTTTCTGACCATTTTTTCTACCTGTTACATAGATTTGCACAAAACCAATAGGCTCTTGTACCTTCGGTACAGGGCCTAAAAACGATTACATACAAATGCAGAAGAAATAGCAGTTGCAAGTGTTCCCCTATGCTAAGTAACAAAGTAGCAATGCCAGTGCAGTAAAGGTCGCTATTTACTGTATTAGTCTTTAGAGTCGTTTTATATGTACATATGTAGAATTTTGTTATTTGATGCTGAGCTCTTTGACATCAATTACGAGTTCTCGGACAGCACTCGTGCTATATCTGCTAAGTGAACGTTTTTTAAAGCAAAACCAATTACAAAAACAAATTATCAAAGTAAAATTGAACAGTCTATTTTAATAATCAAAACAATTACTCCCCGGCCCCAATAGCTGCAGCCCATAAGTTGGTAAGCATTCAGTCGCAACAAACAAAAACATACTTAAATGGCCGTCAACCGTCTTCCGGTCATAGCCGCAATTAGGAAGGCACGCCAGCTTCCATAATCTGGTGCGCGCTAGTTGTTTTGAATGCCAATTACGGAGAGATCACTCCATACCTGGTCATTCCAACGCGTGCCCTTATGTCCTTTATTCCGTCATCCACCAATCAAATTTGGGCCCTCATGTAGAATGAATGAGGTGACCAGCCCAGTGCAGCAGCTGGAATTTTATGCGCTGGACTATGTTACTTACTTACTTTCTTAAATGGCCGTCACCGTCTGCCGGTCATGGCCGCCGCTGGACTATGTTAACCTCATCAAATTGCCCGTACAGCTCGCGATTCATATGAGACCTAAACTCGTCGCCGACTCTAAAAAGACTTAAAATGCTGCGGAGAATCTTCCTCTCAAAGACTTCCAACGCAGTTTCATCTGACTCAATCTCGGTCCATGCCTCTGCGGCATACAATATGAGTGGGAGTATCAGCGTCCTATAGATTTTAATTTTCGTATTTCGAGAGAGGGCTTTACTTCTTATTTGCTTGCTCAGCCCAGAGAAGCATATGTTTGCAAGCGTGATCCTTCGCCCGATTTCCAGGCTGACGTTGTTTATCTCGAATTCAAGATAGACAAAATTTTCCACAACAGTGAAGTTGACATTTCCTAATCGTGAAACACTGCGATCGTGTCGGCGCATCGAAAGCGGCTTTGTAGTCGACAAATAGATTGTGTGTGTGTCTTTGTGAAACTCACGGGTCTTTTCCAAGATTTGGCGTAATGTGAATATTTGATCACTGGCGCAAACAGCGGGGTCTCCAATCTTAAAGATAGGACAGAGAACACTGAGATTCCAGTCATTGGGTATGTGTTTATCGCATCATATCTTGCATAAAATTCGCCGCCGGTCTTAAATAATTCAGCTGGCAACCCATCAGAACCTGTCACCTTGTTATTTTTCAGCTTTTTAATAACCGAATCGAACTCGTTATAGTCCTGTGGCTCTACAATAGTGCCATCATTACGAAGCATGCGTCATTCGAGGACATCAACCCGCTGTATATTTGCATCATCCCAATTAAGGATTCCTTCAAAGGCTTCCTTATTGTTTTCATTGGATATTAATTTTAACGGTGGCGGGTCCCAAGCCCAACCCTTAATTAAGGGGTTTTTTCGCCTTCCCGTGTAAGCTCACATCTGAATGGGTGTTTAGAGGCTACCCATGAGATGCGTGTCCTCACGGACGTATAAAATATATTGTTGGCCATTACCGAGTGAATAGCTGTCAACAACTTTTCTCACAATGTGAACCGACAAAGAACTATCAGCTTCTGTCGCTAGCTACAATGCCAAGAACAGCAATTGCGTTGAAGCCAATGTCAACAAAATTAACAACAATGATAATTATGATAACGCAGCTGAGTTAGGTAAGTTCTCTGTTCACTTTGACAAAGAACTAGTGGTGACGTTTCAACGAAAATACACCACAGGTAATCCAACATCTTGGTCTCGACCGACTCGCCGTTCCTGTGTACAGATGATATCAGCCGCGTACTCGAGGAGCATGACTTTGTTTTGTACGATCAACCCCAACATGTTCTATATGTAGGGACACTGGTTTAGGATGTATTCCATCAGGAGATTAAAAAAATCGCAGTACAGAGGATCACCCTTCCTTATACCAAGAGAGTATCAAAGAGTTCGGAGAGGTGCTTCCCTACCCTGACAACGCTTTGTGTGTGTGATAGCATCATTATGAGAAGACGAACGAACTTTGCCGAGATACCTAGTACAGACAGACTTCGTTCGTATCGGCGTGGCGAAAGGGGTTTTTTAATTTTTAATCTTTGTTAAACTTACGGGTCTTTTCCAGGACTTTTCGTAATGTGAATGTTTAGTCACTGGCCTAATCGAACTCGTTATAATCCGGTGGCTGTGCAATAGAGCTATCATTACCTGGTGGTTGCAGTATCATTTCTCTATCGGCAGTATTTTGCGCTTCATCACATCCAAGTTGGATAGAAAACAGAATCGGGTACCGTTTCTCCATAATTGGAGGTAGTGTCGTGAATGCAGAATTTCCGATGGTGGGACCAGTTTTCATGTTGAAATAGCCAAACACGTTTTTGACATCGAGTTTGGGTGCGCATGTATAGACATTCCAAGCCCTTATGAACTCATCGTAAGCATCGTCGTCCTTCTCTTCCGTCGGGGCGTGCGCACAAATCTGGCATATATTAAAATATTTAGCTTTAATGCGTAACGCAGCCAGGCGCTTGTCCACACGTGGTAATCTGGAGACTTTCCTACTTAGCACGAAACTGCATGCAAATTCGTGCTTACTCTCATGGTAACTATAGTATATGACACAGGACGCGTTTTTGAGCAGCCCTGACTTTTCATCGTATATCCAGGATTGCAGCGACGTCAGCCATCTTTCGAGGACATCAACCGCGCACCATCTCTTTAAGGCTGCGGATATTCCAGATGCTTATCCTTAAATCGTGGACCTTATATCAATTGCGGGCTTCGTCATAACCCCTGAAATTATTTATTTTACGGTGGCGGATTCCAAGCCCAACGCATCAACTTCTAATTAAGGGGGTGTTTATCGCCTTCTTACATAATGTGAAATTTTATAAATGGACTTCTTACTTCTTACAGGTAAAGAACCAAACCGAGAAACGGTGTTGAGGACCATCGATATCTGTCTAACTTGGTCTAACATGAAGTCCATTTGTGTTACTGTACTTCGGTATTTTCATAAAGATGACGAAAATCAATGCATAGTCGGCATTGTACAGTTTTTCTCATTGTACAAATAATTCGTCACTTTCTTCGTCATTGACTGCCTGCATCGCCGTGGGGCATTGTCTCTAAGGGCAATGATCCGTGCCATTCCTTCTGTCAACAATTCAATGATAGTCTGGAATGCATACATTGTAGCTCGTCTAAACGCGATGTCACTTGGGGTCTCCAATCTTAAAGATAGGACAGAGAACACTGAGATTCCAGTCATTGGGTATGTGTTTATCGCATCATATCTTGCATAAAATTCGCCGCCGGTCTTAAATAATTCAGCTGGCAACCCATCAGAACCTGTCACCTTGTTATTTTTCAGCTTTTTAATAACCGAATCGAACTCGTTATAGTCCTGTGGCTCTACAATAGTGCCATCATTACGAAGCATGCGTCATTCGAGGACATCAACCCGCTGTATATTTGCATCATCCCAATTAAGGATTCCTTCAAAGGCTTCCTTATTGTTTTCATTGGATATTAATTTTAACGGTGGCGGGTCCCAAGCCCAACCCTTAATTAAGGGGTTTTTTCGCCTTCCCGTGTAAGCTCACATCTGAATGGGTGTTTAGAGGCTACCCATGAGATGCGTGTCCTCACGGACGTATAAAATATATTGTTGGCCATTACCGAGTGAATAGCTGTCAACAACTTTTCTCACAATGTGAACCGACAAAGAACTATCAGCTTCTGTCGCTAGCTACAATGCCAAGAACAGCAATTGCGTTGAAGCCAATGTCAACAAAATTAACAACAATGATAATTATGATAACGCAGCTGAGTTAGGTAAGTTCTCTGTTCACTTTGACAAAGAACTAGTGGTGACGTTTCAACGAAAATACACCACAGGTAATCCAACATCTTGGTCTCGACCGACTCGCCGTTCCTGTGTACAGATGATATCAGCCGCGTACTCGAGGAGCATGACTTTGTTTTGTACGATCAACCCCAACATGTTCTATATGTAGGGACACTGGTTTAGGATGTATTCCATCAGGAGATTAAAAAAATCGCAGTACAGAGGATCACCCTTCCTTATACCAAGAGAGTATCAAAGAGTTCGGAGAGGTGCTTCCCTACCCTGACAACGCTTTGTGTGTGTGATAGCATCATTATGAGAAGACGAACGAACTTTGCCGAGATACCTAGTACAGACAGACTTCGTTCGTATCGGCGTGGCGAAAGGGGTTTTTTAATTTTTAATCTTTGTTAAACTTACGGGTCTTTTCCAGGACTTTTCGTAATGTGAATGTTTAGTCACTGGCCTAATCGAACTCGTTATAATCCGGTGGCTGTGCAATAGAGCTATCATTACCTGGTGGTTGCAGTATCATTTCTCTATCGGCAGTATTTTGCGCTTCATCACATCCAAGTTGGATAGAAAACAGAATCGGGTACCGTTTCTCCATAATTGGAGGTAGTGTCGTGAATGCAGAATTTCCGATGGTGGGACCAGTTTTCATGTTGAAATAGCCAAACACGTTTTTGACATCGAGTTTGGGTGCGCATGTATAGACATTCCAAGCCCTTATGAACTCATCGTAAGCATCGTCGTCCTTCTCTTCCGTCGGGGCGTGCGCACAAATCTGGCATATATTAAAATATTTAGCTTTAATGCGTAACGCAGCCAGGCGCTTGTCCACACGTGGTAATCTGGAGACTTTCCTACTTAGCACGAAACTGCATGCAAATTCGTGCTTACTCTCATGGTAACTATAGTATATGACACAGGACGCGTTTTTGAGCAGCCCTGACTTTTCATCGTATATCCAGGATTGCAGCGACGTCAGCCATCTTTCGAGGACATCAACCGCGCACCATCTCTTTAAGGCTGCGGATATTCCAGATGCTTATCCTTAAATCGTGGACCTTATATCAATTGCGGGCTTCGTCATAACCCCTGAAATTATTTATTTTACGGTGGCGGATTCCAAGCCCAACGCATCAACTTCTAATTAAGGGGGTGTTTATCGCCTTCTTACATAATGTGAAATTTTATAAATGGACTTCTTACTTCTTACAGGTAAAGAACCAAACCGAGAAACGGTGTTGAGGACCATCGATATCTGTCTAACTTGGTCTAACATGAAGTCCATTTGTGTTACTGTACTTCGGTATTTTCATAAAGATGACGAAAATCAATGCATAGTCGGCATTGTACAGTTTTTCTCATTGTACAAATAATTCGTCACTTTCTTCGTCATTGACTGCCTGCATCGCCGTGGGGCATTGTCTCTAAGGGCAATGATCCGTGCCATTCCTTCTGTCAACAATTCAATGATAGTCTGGAATGCATACATTGTAGCTCGTCTAAACGCGATGTCACTTGGGGTCTCCAATCTTAAAGATAGGACAGAGAACACTGAGATTCCAGTCATTGGGTATGTGTTTATCGCATCATATCTTGCATAAAATTCGCCGCCGGTCTTAAATAATTCAGCTGGCAACCCATCAGAACCTGTCACCTTGTTATTTTTCAGCTTTTTAATAACCGAATCGAACTCGTTATAGTCCTGTGGCTCTACAATAGTGCCATCATTACGAAGCATGCGTCATTCGAGGACATCAACCCGCTGTATATTTGCATCATCCCAATTAAGGATTCCTTCAAAGGCTTCCTTATTGTTTTCATTGGATATTAATTTTAACGGTGGCGGGTCCCAAGCCCAACCCTTAATTAAGGGGTTTTTTCGCCTTCCCGTGTAAGCTCACATCTGAATGGGTGTTTAGAGGCTACCCATGAGATGCGTGTCCTCACGGACGTATAAAATATATTGTTGGCCATTACCGAGTGAATAGCTGTCAACAACTTTTCTCACAATGTGAACCGACAAAGAACTATCAGCTTCTGTCGCTAGCTACAATGCCAAGAACAGCAATTGCGTTGAAGCCAATGTCAACAAAATTAACAACAATGATAATTATGATAACGCAGCTGAGTTAGGTAAGTTCTCTGTTCACTTTGACAAAGAACTAGTGGTGACGTTTCAACGAAAATACACCACAGGTAATCCAACATCTTGGTCTCGACCGACTCGCCGTTCCTGTGTACAGATGATATCAGCCGCGTACTCGAGGAGCATGACTTTGTTTTGTACGATCAACCCCAACATGTTCTATATGTAGGGACACTGGTTTAGGATGTATTCCATCAGGAGATTAAAAAAATCGCAGTACAGAGGATCACCCTTCCTTATACCAAGAGAGTATCAAAGAGTTCGGAGAGGTGCTTCCCTACCCTGACAACGCTTTGTGTGTGTGATAGCATCATTATGAGAAGACGAACGAACTTTGCCGAGATACCTAGTACAGACAGACTTCGTTCGTATCGGCGTGGCGAAAGGGGTTTTTTAATTTTTAATCTTTGTTAAACTTACGGGTCTTTTCCAGGACTTTTCGTAATGTGAATGTTTAGTCACTGGCCTAATCGAACTCGTTATAATCCGGTGGCTGTGCAATAGAGCTATCATTACCTGGTGGTTGCAGTATCATTTCTCTATCGGCAGTATTTTGCGCTTCATCACATCCAAGTTGGATAGAAAACAGAATCGGGTACCGTTTCTCCATAATTGGAGGTAGTGTCGTGAATGCAGAATTTCCGATGGTGGGACCAGTTTTCATGTTGAAATAGCCAAACACGTTTTTGACATCGAGTTTGGGTGCGCATGTATAGACATTCCAAGCCCTTATGAACTCATCGTAAGCATCGTCGTCCTTCTCTTCCGTCGGGGCGTGCGCACAAATCTGGCATATATTAAAATATTTAGCTTTAATGCGTAACGCAGCCAGGCGCTTGTCCACACGTGGTAATCTGGAGACTTTCCTACTTAGCACGAAACTGCATGCAAATTCGTGCTTACTCTCATGGTAACTATAGTATATGACACAGGACGCGTTTTTGAGCAGCCCTGACTTTTCATCGTATATCCAGGATTGCAGCGACGTCAGCCATCTTTCGAGGACATCAACCGCGCACCATCTCTTTAAGGCTGCGGATATTCCAGATGCTTATCCTTAAATCGTGGACCTTATATCAATTGCGGGCTTCGTCATAACCCCTGAAATTATTTATTTTACGGTGGCGGATTCCAAGCCCAACGCATCAACTTCTAATTAAGGGGGTGTTTATCGCCTTCTTACATAATGTGAAATTTTATAAATGGACTTCTTACTTCTTACAGGTAAAGAACCAAACCGAGAAACGGTGTTGAGGACCATCGATATCTGTCTAACTTGGTCTAACATGAAGTCCATTTGTGTTACTGTACTTCGGTATTTTCATAAAGATGACGAAAATCAATGCATAGTCGGCATTGTACAGTTTTTCTCATTGTACAAATAATTCGTCACTTTCTTCGTCATTGACTGCCTGCATCGCCGTGGGGCATTGTCTCTAAGGGCAATGATCCGTGCCATTCCTTCTGTCAACAATTCAATGATAGTCTGGAATGCATACATTGTAGCTCGTCTAAACGCGATGTCACTTGACTATCGTATAGTAATCTCTTAACAAAAGAATTCATCCTCTGACTCAGCTCTTTTAGGTTCCTTCTATGTCCACTAAGAACTCATCTGCGTACTTAATTTTTAATTTAGTTTACTTTCAGTTTACTCAATTTGCTTATCCAACTGACCATGATGCCTCACTATATTTTCCAGTGATCCTATTTCGGCATACTCTATGATTGGCTCTCGTTGAATGCGCTTCCTAGTTAGCATGTTGTGTTTTTCCAGGTCGATCCTTAAGCTCTTCTTGATAATAGATTCGTATGCTAGTGCCGGTTCCCGCAATATGTTGAGTTTTGTTTTTGCAATTTGGCACAAATAAAATCAAATAACATGGTTTCGGCCGTGTGTTGTGGTTTGTTGGCTTAATCCATAATTCTATCCTTATTATGGGTAGATAGATAGATGTTATAGGTGGTTTTACCAAGTGTAAGGGGTTATGCCATAGAAACGATTGTCGAAAATTGTATCAAAAAGTTAGGCATCTGATCCGATGAGCCAGCAGGTTAATTAGTAAAGACTGACAGTGAAGAATTGACAGAGAGTATGCACAATTTGCATGAAAATGCAAAATTTGATCCGATAAATGCATTCCCAACGGTTCGAATATCAGTGTTATGCTCATGCTTGAACTGGTAATAAACATGAAAAATCAGAACAGCAACCAAAGTTATTTCGCTTAAAAAGTAGATAATAAAATAGGCAACAGTGCAAAACAAATTTGTTTTTATCAAGGCTTTCAAATTTCCCTATAATTTACCTTATATATTTTTTACATCAAAAAATTAAAGAAGTTAACGTGCAGAAGAGCCTTGTTTTACACAATTTGTACCTTAATGCTAGTAGCTTCGGTGGCGATTCCTCACCTGATTACCGTACCTCCAATTGGGTGCTACAAACCGTTTGTTGCGCATGATTGCTAGTAGCTTTCATATGGGCTCTGAAGGAGAGACTTTTATCAAGAATAAGTACCAGACATGGAAGATGGGATCGTTTGCAGAAGTTCAAATTGTGAGAAAATTGGTTGACTGTCATTCACTAGGGAATGGCAAGCAATAATTCTTGTTGCAAATGGCCCAAGGATCTCACAACATCCGCTAGGACGCGTATCTCTTGGGTAGCTTCTGAACAGCCGTTCAGAGATGAACTAATTGTATGAAGGCGACAATCACAATGATCGACATCGATTTTAATAGCTCCTTCTCCGTTTGTTATGTAACACTTGGCAAGTGCAGTGAATTAATTTATGATCGACATCGGTTTTAATAGCTTTTTGTCTGCGTTGGTTTTTTCTCCGCGGCTTTTTATAATAAAAATAGTTTAGATTATGCTGAGTCCTACAAACTCAGCGATAGCAATTTAATAGTTTAAGAATGGAATAAGTTTTATGAATAAAAAGTGAGCCGCTCGCTAGAGCGGACCAGTAGTTCATCAATACTCATCGAGTACCTGCGTTTCACTAAGTGATATATTTTTTAGTCTATCGAGTTTTTAAAAACTACGAGACTACTAAGTGACCAAAGCGTATTCTGTGGCTTAAGCAGCAGAAAGTAAAAAGTGTAAATTTTAGTTTTATTTTTGTCAAATCAATTTTAGCTGCGAGCCGAGGCACAGCAAGGTCAACAAGGCGACCAAATCAAAAAAACACCTCCATCGGGTTACGCCAAAAATAAAAGAAAATAATATTATAAATTATTCACTAAAAAACTCCATCAAGATGATGACTGAAAAGACGATTCAGTTGTAGAAGAAGTAATCAACGCTAACAGAAGAAATACAGCGGTTAATAACAAAACAGACAAGTTTACCAAGCATAGAAAAACTGGCAGATAAGTTAAATGCCAATCATATATTGCTGGTAAGAATTGCATTCGTGGATCATATATATTTTAATGAAAGAGTATGTGATATCACACGCAGGCAAGGTAGCTACAAGCAGCCATCCTAAGTCATCAAAAGTACCTGATGACGAAGTGAGGTCAATAAAATCCATCAAGGCATCAGAAGTACATGATGACCAAATGGAAGTCAACTCACAAAGGAGCTCCAGCTGCAGAATTTTTGAAAGAAGAGCTGTAATAAGACATATGCGTTTGACATACACCTTATGAGTAGTTGTAAGATACTGTTTTATTATTTCTTTATTTCATGCTTATATAACTTTTTTCCTATTCTGTCTTAAATAAAGCGTTGGTCTTAATCCATAGCTACGCCGCGTTGTCCTTATCAGCATATGGCAATGTGTGTCCGCTGGGGTCTGTTGTTTTATACATATATCTATCAGCAGCTCAGAGATTTATGGATGCTCAGATTATGCTTCGGTTAAGTGGACTGTATTTGATGTTTTATGTACTGAAATATAATACATAGATGTTATTTCTAAATTTATCTATGAATTTCTTTTTCTCTTTATTTTTATTTGATCTGCTAACGCTGTGAACTGCAGTTTTACGACCCAAACATTCAAACGACACAGGCAAGAAATTATATTCCAGCGTAAACAAGAGCTGGTCGAGTGAGGCAACAAATGTGCCAAATCAACGATAGCTTAGAAAAGCAAAACATAACAGATCTATTAAGGGATCAAGCTATGTTAAAGAGATATTGGTCGTCAGTGGAGAACACGAAATTAGAGGACACCAAAATTAGAGGGCAAATACATAAG
>JAWNNP010003217.1:0-35612 GCA_035044805.1 Leucophenga maculata
TAATTATTAAAACCGCGATATCTCAAGAATGGTGAACCGTAAGAGAAATTTTGTAGAGAATTGTATGATCTACAACTTTGTCTGACATATTTTCACAATAAAACTTACTGTTTTCGAGAAAAATGGAAAAAAAAACATAATTTTGAACTTTTGACCTTGAATAAAATTTTTTGCACATGTACGATCGTCGGGGACTTTTGACATTTTATTTATAATGATGTATTTAAGCAACTGGAATTTCCTTACCTTTTCAAAGTATGGTCTTGACACAGTCGACATATTAGCCTTTTCGATGACGCATTTTGTACTGATAGTCTTTGTTTGACCAAAGTAGAAATCTTCTTTTTTGAGAATGAGTTAATGGTGCTTAAAAAAAAATACTTTAGAAGTATTTAACAATGACGAAGACAAAATATTCCGCACTTTATTTAATTTTCAGTATTAAATTTATGGTATTGGAACTTCTTATAGACATACAACACTTTCAAACTGGCAACGGTCCACGAACTAAAGCACTTCGCTGTGGACAAGCATGAGACAAACAGCTTTTTCGTTGTTTTGCTGAGTTTAGCAAATTACTTTTCTCGATATACACGACCTCAAAACATACACTTGTGCTATAAAGTGTGCACAGTACTTTAATTTTGTCAAGTAGTTTGAAACGTATTCTTACTGACTTCATGAAATGATTCGTTGTTGCCAGTCTGTACGTCTGTATAGAATATGTTATAGTGAAAGGCAGAAGACTATGATATAGTTTAAAATTTGTTTCCTCCATTAGAAGAGAGAGAAGACTGACAGATTTATATAAGTGAAGACCCCTTAAAACTAGCCCAACGTACTTTTGGTATTTTTTAGTGCATAATTTTGTGCTATGAGAACATTATTTGTATGATTCAATTCTATCAAAATGGAATTGGAACTTAAGTTTTATATTAAGTTTGTCCAACTGTAGAAGAAGACCGAGCAGACTCCATAAAATCGATATTGGTACATCCGTCCGTCTGTCTGGCTATGTATATGAAAGTCTTGAAGAGTATAAACGATAGAGAGATAATTTTTATTCTTGCCTACTTGGTCTTCAGCTAACGAGTATTCAAAAAAATTTGTACCTCCATTCTTAGTTTTTTTTTTTTTTTATGGAAAATGTGTGGTTTTTCTGGCTTTTTAACTAAAATTATTGGATCACTGCAAAGGGTTTTAACGCACATAAAAATCTTCCCTTCTTTCCACTTTTTTATTAAAAAAAAATTTCAATGAAGCTACAGCGTATCTTGATTTCGAACATATACGACTGCGGCGTACTTTCTTGTTTTTGTTTTTTCATATCCTTGCTGTTGTTTTTATTCGCTCATTGGCTCGTTCAAGGATATCAAATTTTAACCACGCGTCACACATGAGCGCACAAAGCAAAAAATAAAATAAATAAAAAAAAAAAAAAACAACAACAACAATATGTTGCTGTGTGAGCGGGATACAATAAAAGGATTTTTTTTTTGTTTTTCTTTTTTTAACAAGACGAAGAGCGAGCGATATGACATCTATTGGTTCTGACGTCGACAAGCTATGTTCGTAGTATGTTGGGGCAATTGCTGTGCAGTATGGAGCGCAGCGCAGTATTTTATACCAAAGGGGCGCAACTTGTGTCGCAAAAATTAAACTGGACATTGAACGCTTTAATTTTGTTTTATATTTGTTTGTTCTGTTTGTCAACCGGTTGGCAGCACATCGTCGAGAAAGGACGCAAAATAAGTGAAAGAAAAAAAAAAAAATATGGGACTGATCGACACGCGACATGAGCAGGAAGCACAAATTTGTATTTCCTAAAAGATTTAATGCGATATTTTTTTTATTTTTTTTTGTTGCCTTTTGCCTTGCTGTATTTAAAAGTTAAATTCGATAGCTGCAACCGGAAGCGGACGCACAGTAGCACAAAAAAAATGTTCTCTGAGTTGAAAGTTTTGATTAAAGTTTGTTGATATGTATGTGCTTTGGTGTATGCGAAATTTAATTTAACACAAAAAAGGGTTAGCACACGCACAACAAATGAAAGCGCGCGACTAGTGCATGTTCTATGTGGATTTTTTAGAGAAAGATATGAATTGTATTTATATTCGATCTATGCATGTTCTTTTTTTTTCTATTATAATTCTCAACTGAAGTTTCATGCCGACACATAAAACTCGAAAATGTTTTTTGTATATTTTTAATAGGAGCTACTATCACTAATGGTGGCGTTTTTAGTAAAGCAAGTTTAGTGCCTATCAATGACATAATCTGGAATTAAAAACTGGCTCAACTTGGTAAAAATTCGAAGCCCTTTGAAAAGAAAAAAGAAATTTATTTCAAGCTTTCTTTTTAATATTAAAGAAAATAGAGCATACTCTTACTTCTGCCTTCTTCGTTCCTAAATAAAAGGGCAAGAAATTCTGCCCCATCATCTGATGACAGCTGAAATTCCGCAGGGCAACGAACTAGAACGGTTGCTTTATAATCTATTTTTCGCTGACCTTCCTGACGACGAGTTAACCCTCTAAGACACTCATTTTATACAGTTCAAAGTGTTACCTCCACGTATTGGCAGCTTGGTGTAGACGCTGGAATTTTCAGTTTTATTCAATTAAGATAACGAATCCATGGTTTACTTTTAAACGTATAGTCACTCCAGCAATTCAAATAGATATCTGTAGCAGGCTTTATGCCTTGTCATCAACCTGAACAAGAGACTCACCTTCTAGGAACACCTGACAGTCACACTAAACTAATGCCGTCAGAGGATTATTCAAATCAGATGGCTGCTCAATAGAAAGAGCACACCTTCCGGGGAAAAGACAAGTATTCGCGAAGTGCATTGCCCGGAGGATCTCTTCAAAGACAAATTGCAATCATATTCAGGTACTGCAGAATCATACGCTTCGAAATTGCATAGAGATCTTAATTTGGGATGCATATCAGCAGATATATAGACAAATCAAAGCATACTAAAAACTTAAAGTCTTAGAATTATAAAGTCTCCAAGTTCTTCAAATGGAAAGCAAGACAGATATGCCTATATCGACGCAATTTTTGAATGGTAGCTACCTCTTTTAATGGTCTGATTTGGACGTAAATAGGATATTTTATTAGAAGTCACAGAAAATACATCAAATTTGCTATTTCTAGCTGAGTTAATTACGACAACAAAATTTATTTCATATAGAAACCCCGAAAAGGGAAGCGAATTTGTATGAAGGATACCCTTTTTTGTGGTTCGTTCTGGCCCTTTATAGAATATTTTAGAAGTATTAATATAAGGTAGATGTAGATTGAAGTTTTTAGCAGAATTTACACAATCAGTTAAAAATCTTTTATACAAAAACTCATAAAGAATAAGTGTTAATCGCCTTAGGAATGGGCGTTGGGCGCATACATCGAATACAAGTTATCTAAAGAAGAAGTAAGAGAATCTTTATATTGAAATTTGACGATTCTATCTCTCGCAGTCTACAAGTTCTTGATTCAGTTTTCGTATAATCGGCCCCTTCCAATTGGACCAAAATTATTTCTCAGACAGATTCCTTTGACATTTATAGCAATCATTCCATCACAGTAATTCAAATGGATGCAAAAATAAAAAGGGGACATTATCCACTGCATTTTTGACCAAACTTTATAGGACTACTTCCCTCGATCCTATTGACATGTATACTAAATTTCATGCCTGCTCGTCAAATGGATGCAAAGATGTGACAAATATTCTTTATTGCTTGTATAAGAGGTGGCGTGGTTGAGCCTTGCCCCTTCGGATTTTTAGAAAAATAAGCTTATGTTATTTTTTAACATCTCATCTATGTAGTTCTATACCAAAATTCATGCAAATTGGTTTAGCGGCTTATGTGTGATGCGCGCACAAACAAACATAAATTTGTCTACAATCTTAAATGTACAGATTTTTATATTTTATATGAGAGAGATAGAACTATAGAACCTAGACACAATTACCATTCAACAAGAGTTAAACACACACTTTTCAACACTATTCCATTCATATTGCACATCAATTTTCATTGAATTTCCGTTGAAAGAAGATCTATAGTTCCATATTATAGCGAAGCATGCTGTAGCCATGTTAGTGATGAAAAGCCAGTCAATCCCACTGTTGCCATTTAAGCTATTGGTATATCTCTCTCGCACTCATGCCACATATCGATCAAAGTTAAAGCTTTCGACGAAACAGTGAGTTGACATTTATAATTAAATTGTGCAAAAATTTAAAAGTCCTGGAACGGCGAAAATCAGTAAATAACTGTTGATTTTTTTTTAATAAAGTTTCTGTACCAACATGATGGCAGCGTATTTCATTTCATTTTAAAATTTGGACTTCCAATACTATTAAAAGTTTTACAAAATGTTTTGCTGTTGATTTGCACAGTTTGAAGTTTAATTAAAGGATGTATAGTCAAAGGATGACAGCTGCTTAGAAATTCATTACAACAAATTTTATGGAACTTCAAAGCTGAGCAGTTTTCCACGAAAGAAAGTAAGCAGCTAAAATTGTTTTTAAAAAGCATAAAACTTCAAAGCAACACTGTAAACAATAAAGCGTCAAAGGATTTAAGTAAAGAGACGGACGGCGTCAGTAAAATAAACAGAAAGAGAGAGAAAGCGTACAAAAAACAAAGAGGTCCATTGGCATTTTGGGTATGAGAAAAATCTTTTTTTCCGGATTGTCGCCATTTTATGCGAACTTTGTGTCTGCGACAAGTCGCGCTTCCTGCCGCATTCTATGGCTAACAATTTTAGTAATTGTATGTCAGACTCTGTATTTATGTGTGTGTATGTGTGTGTGTGTGTGTGTGTATGTTTGTATATGTGGGCGTCTGAAAATTATTGGTTATTAAATTGTATATGTATGTATAGAACAGCATCAGCAACATTCAACGGCAACATTGACTACAAAAACAATGACGAACAAAAGAATTTGAAGAGCGGCTGCTGCTGCTGCTGCTGTTGCTGTTGATGCTTCCAACTTAATTTTCCATTGGGGTCATGGACTTTTTTGCGAACTACACAGCTTGAGAGCGTGTCAATGTGTGTGTGTGTATGTCACTCAGTAGCTTTGCTGGCAAATTAGACACACACAAACACAAACACACACACAAACACTTGCTATCAGGCATCATCTGACTATGAATCATCGTCTTCGATGATGACAATGCAGATTTCCCATACGCCCGGTTTAACAACTCCGTCGCCGTCGAAACAGCCAACACAGTTTTCGCCATCTCAACACAGCTTCATCAGCAACGTCGTCTCAACTTTAGTTGAATTGAGTTGAACAGAACAGAACAGAACCGTGCCGAACCGAACCGAACTGAATTGAGTTGAGCTGTAAGCTAAGGCGTCATCGTCATCGTCATCTTCAATTTTACGCGCTTTTGTTTGGCTTTGTGCTTTCTAACTGAGACGACAACGACAGCTTCACATACACATACACATGCGTACAAGGTTTGTTACGAAAATTCCAAATATTTCTACAAAAGAAAGAGATTGCCAATGTGTAACATTTTTCAAATAGGTAGTTTATTCTCTGAGCATCTTTAAGGCATGGCTTTCCAATGTCTTGTTATCTGTTAACTGGAGCACATCCTAACAATATATTTCATAACAATATATTTTCATATAATTCAATTTGAAACTCAGATCTCTAGAACATACAAAATGCTTTAATATTAAAGACAAAGCTAAGAAAGTGAAATATTAAGACTGAAATTTAGTACGAGTTACGCCCAAAATTGTCTTTCAAAGCTGCCATGCCGACAAATTTTTAGTTTCAAATTTCTAAATTATATCGAATCAACCCATACTTTGCACATATAATATGTACCACACAGTGTCATGTAGCATTAAGTCTTCAAAGCCGCAAGTACTCGCATCGAATTAACAAACCCTTTATTTCAATAAACTTTAGTGCCTTAGATTGGCTGCGAAACCAATGTTTGGAAAACTCTCTGTCACTTGCGGCTCTCATTTGCTCAACATTTTATCTGCTTAAACTTAAGCCAATAATACAATAAACCTTAAATTTATTCTAATTTCAAATAGCGCTGTTCAACAATTAGTTAAAAATTATATAGAATATATTTTACATATGTACCGATATAACGAACTGCATTATTTTAAGAATTATGTAAATTATAATTCTCAAAAAATTTCAGAAATTCTGAACCGTTACTATGATATTTTAGGATAAATGTATTACACAGGGCCACAAAACTAAATTGAGGTGGACCTTCTCTGAGTCAAGTTGATCTTTATGCTTTTGGGGTCGATGAATACGATAAAGGTCAAGCATCAAGGATTTGACCGCAAAATGACCTCCGAACGACCTTTAAAGGTCGGGTCAAAAAATAGGTCAAGACTTATTCGGACGTAAAATTTTCCGCTATTTCAGAAACTAGGGTCAACAAAATTCTATCAGTCAAATTTAGGTGCTTGACCTTTATTTGACCTTTATTTTGACCTGATGGGGTAATGTGGACACCGGGATCGTTTTCAGCGACCCCAAAAACATAAATTCAACTGGCTTGAGATCCATTCCTAGCTAAGAGACAAGTCGAGATATCAAAAGAAGGATTTGACCGCAAAATGACCTCAGAATGACCTTTAAAGGTCGGGTCAAAAAATAGGTCAAGACTTATTCGGACGTAAAATTTTCCGCTCTTTCAGAATCTAGGGTCAAAAAAATTCTATCAGTCAAATTTAGGTGCTTGACCTTTATTTGACCTTTATTTTGACCTGATGGGGTAATGTGGACACCGGGATCGAACTCAGCGACCCCAAAAACATAAAGATCAACTTGACTCAGAGAAGGTCCACCTCAATTTCATTTTGTGGCCCTGTGTAATATATAAAAAAAAAAATAATTTTATTCTATTAAAAAATAAATTGTTTTATTTGGTTTTATTTTATTAATGATTGTTCATTATTTTATTTTACTTTATTTAATTTTATTTGATTTTATATAATTTTATTATATTTTATTTCATTTCATTTCATTTTTTTTTTTATTGTTAATTTATTTTATTTAAACCTATTTTATTTGATTTTATTTTGTTTTTTATGAAAAAATAAAATAAATTAGAATTTTTTTTCGTTGTATTAAAAAATAAAACAGAATACAATTATTTGGTTTTATTTTATTTTACTTTATTTTATATTACTTAATTTGATTTTATGTTTTTTATTATATATTATTAAATTTTGTTAAAATTTTTGTTTGTTTTATCTTATTTTCTTTTATTTTAATCTATTTTACTTGATTTTATTATATTAGAAAACAAAATAAAATATTTTGTTAAAAAATAAAATGGAATACTATTTTTTTGTTTTATTTTATTGCATTTTATTTTATTTTAATCTATTTTATATTGATTGATTTTATTTATTTTTATTATTTTATATTATATTTTTTATTTTACTTTATTTTATTTGGTTTTATGTAGTTTTATTATAATTATTTCTATTCGTTTAATTTTATTTTTAATATATTTTATTTTATTTAACTTTAGTTTTTTTTTTTTTAATTTTTTTTGTTTTATCTTATTTTCTTTTATTTTCATCTATTTTACTTGATTTTATTATATTAGAAAACAAAATAAAATATTTTGCTAAAAAATAAAATGGAATACTATTTTTTTGTTTTATTTTATATTATTATTATATTATTTATTTTTATTATATTATAAGTTTTTTTTTATTTAACTTTATTTTATTTGGTTTTATGTAGTTTTATTATATTTTTTCTATTCGTTTTATTTTATTTTTAATATATTTTATTTAATTTAACTTTAATTTTTTTTATTTTAATTTGCTTAATTTTAACTTCTTTTTTTTTCAATTTTTTTTTATTCGATTTTATTTTATTAACAAACTATAGAATTATTATATTTTGTTTAAATAGAATACAAATTTTTGTTTTGTTTTATTATACTTAATTTTATTTTAATGTATTCTATATTATTTGATATATTAATTTTTATCATATTATATTATATTTTTTTTATTTTAATATATATTATTTTAATCTATTTTATTTTATTTGATTTTATGTAGTTTTATTATATTCTTTTATGTGTTATATGTTTTGTTTTCATTTCAATTCCCTTTTTTTTTCTTTAAATATATTTTATTTTATTTAACGTTAATTTCATTTTTATTTAATTTTGTCTTACTTGATTTTATTTTATTAAAAAGAAAAAAATAATAAAGAATTATTATATTTTGTTAAAAATAAAATAAAATTATTTTTTTTGTTATACTTTATTTTAAAGTATTTTGTATTGTTTGATATTTTAATTTTTAATATAATATATACTATTTTTCATTTTATTGTATTTTATTTTAATCTATTTTATTTTTAACTTTAATTTCATTTTATTTAATTTTTTATTTTGTTTTACTTTACTATATTTTTAACTATTTTATTTGATTTTATTGTATTAAAAAAAAATTAATATAGAATTATTATATTTTGTTAAAAATAAAATAGAATACAAATTTGTTGTTTTTTTATTATACTTTATTTGATTTTAATTTTTTTTCCATTGTTTGATTTTTTAATTTTTATTATATTATATTCTATTTAATATTTTACTGAATTTTTTTTTAATCAATTTTTTTTTTTTGATTTTATGTAGTTTTATTATATTCTATTCTATTATATTTTATTTTATTTGTTTTCATTTCAATTCGTTTTATTTTTAATATATTTTATTTTATTTAACAATTTTATTCAATTTTTTTATTTTGTTTTACTTGACTTTATTTTTATCTATTTTATTTGATTATATTTTATTAAAAAGGAATAAAATAAAACTTTTTTATTTTGAAAAAAAAAAATAGAATACAACTATTTTGTTTCATTTTGTTGTACTATATATAATTTGAATCTATTTTATTTTGTTTGATCTTATTTTATTATATTTTACTTAATTTTATTTAATTTTATTTAATTTTATTTAATTTTATTTAATTTTATTTAATTTTATTTAATTTTATTTAATTTTATTTAATATTATTATATTTTATTTTATTATATTTTATTATATTTTATTTCATTATATTTTATTTGATTATATTTTATTTGATTATATTTTATTATTTTTATTATATTTGATAATATTTGATAATATTTGATTATATTTGATTATATTTGATTATATTTGATTATATTTTATTTGATTATATTTGATTATATTTGATTATATTTGATTATATTTGATTATATTTGATTATATTTGATTATATTTGATTATATTTTATTTGATTATATTTTATTATATATTATTTTATTATATTTTATTAAAAAATAAAAGAATAAAAAACTAATTAATTTTATTAAAAAATACAATTATCTATTTTGTACTTTATTTTTTTGTTACTTATTTTTATTTATATGTTTTTTTTAAGTATAAAATAATCCCCATCGAATGTGTCTTAGGCTCTACGCATACGAATTGAATACGCTGCAAAATGTTAAAACAACAAAACTGTTCTCGTTTGAAATGACCAATAATAAAGTTTATCATAAAAAATAAACTAAAAAGATTTCAATATAAAAATAAACAAAAGCTTAGCTGATGCAGAATTAATTAAATGCTTATAACAAATCATGTTTAAACAAATGCGGAATTATAAACGAAAAGCAAAAACAGCAGAAACAGCTTATTATTGTAGGAAAAAAAAAGACCAAAAAAGGGTAATATTTAACCATATACATTGTACACTACATATAGAGTGTGAATGGAGGCTATAGCTTCTACTTTGTCGGTTATGAACCTTTATAATATAACGGTATTTTGCGCGGATAAAGACGAAGTTGCTGAAGTGCTACGAGGATGTGAAAAACGTGCTGATACAACTTAATTATAAATCAGCGGGTTTTCTTTGAAGGGCACAAAATAGATAATAATAAATAAATATACTCGTATAGTGCAGGGTATTAATTTGCAAACATATATTTTTTTTATATTTTTTTTTCATGTAAAACATTTTTGTGCAATGCATTAGTCATGAAGTTGCATTGTTTTCTTTTTTTTTGTTGTGTAATGAGAAATGCTTTGCGACATGTTTCAACTGCCAAACTTGCAAACTTTTCGAGATACCTTTATATGGGTAAACAATTTTCACAATTAAGTCTACTTTCTACTTTCTTTTTTTTTTCTTCTAACATTTCAAAAACATTGCCGAGTAAATTTTAAAACAGCAGCTCGATAGGTTGCAGTTACTGGAATTATAGAGCGCCGTTTGCCTTTGCGTGGGCGTGTTTCTACGTACTAAATAAAGCAGTCAATTGCAGACGTCTTCGTCGTCGAGGTTAATTCTATGTAAACGATAAGGTGCAGAGGTGCAGCAGGCGAGCAGAAGGTAATGTCGAAGGCGCAAGTTGCGAACGTTACACAACCACCAACTGTGTGCGCTTGTACTCTAGCAGAAAGTTCTGGTCGAGTGGTTTTGGGTGACGATGAATCGGCGGCGGTGAATGCCTAAAAGCAATCGTAAAAACACGACACGACAAATAACTTGAACTAAAGAACAGAAAAAAAGGGGCGAAAAAACACACAAAAACTAAAAAACCAAAAAAAGTACAAAAAAAAAAGTGTTGGAAAACTTTAAAAATTATAGTCGTTGAGGTACGTAGAGAGTTTGTGTGTGTGTCTGTGTGTATGTCTGTGTGTGTGTGGATTAGTTACTGGGTAGGTGACTGAGTGTTACCGGTTCGCTGTGTGTTGGTGTTGTTATTGTTTTATACTGGTTTTAGTTTTTGTTTTTTTTTTGTTCTTGGCTTAGTCCTTTGGCCGCTACTATAATTGCTGTTGTTGTTGTTGTTGTTAGTGGTCGTGGTGCTACTGGTGTTCTTGATTAATGGCATTCGACGTTGGCCAGCAGCACATGTGAGTGCATGAATCATAGCGCATTGCAGCTAAACTGGACAGGGTTGAGGTTGTAGGCATTCAACCGTATTTCATTTTAAAGGCGTTCTTTATGCACTTTGTTGCGAATATATTGCCTCGTGGCTGTGTTCGTATGTGTTTCTATCTATGTGGCCCTTTGTATATACATAAATACATATGTTTGTGTGTGTATGTGTGTGTGTGTGTGTGTGCGCATTTGCTTTGTCGGCAAGTTTTTTCGGCCTCTTACACACTCTTACTACTGTGATATAATATGTACAGATTTCTCGTTTTTTTATAGCCTGCACACTCATATGTAATGATGTATTAGTTTAATTGAACTTGTAATGTTTTTTGATTGGCAGGCTAAGTCTAATCGATCTTGATGTCTGTACGTCTGTCTATCTGAGCGTTCTTAGCGCCCAGTTTACAGTATTTCAAAAGTATCTGATTACACGACTTCGAAGTATATCTTGTCATATATTTCTTGTAAAGATATAATACATTTGGAAATCTGACGATGAGGTGCACAAAAGGGGGCGACTATAAACCGGCTTCTAGAAGTTGAATTTTTGTTTACATTCTATAAGTTCTATAATCGAGCGAAGTAAGCAAACTCTCCTAAATTAAAGTCAATATATACTTCCCAAGACATAAAGCTGTTTGCAGGTTGCTCCATCGGTTAAAAACTATTACCCAGGAAACACAAACAAGCCTCGGATACAACAACAACAAACACTCAACGATGACGGGAATTCGCTTTAAAAAAACTGACTCGAAAAGGAACATAGAATGTGCGCTCTCTATCTGAAGCTTGCAGAAAGATGAAGCGCAACCAGACTCAAATTGGCTGTTTTTCTGATACCAGAAACACGAAACTTGGAACCAGACTGTATAATATTTCATTTACAGTGGCTACACTCATTGACGAGCAAATGGAGTAAGCATTATTATAACCAAAAGCTTGAGATGCGCGTAAATAGAGTACAATTCCATTCCTGACCATTCAATAACAGCTCCATTTAAAACAAGTTCTACAAATTTAACCATTGCCCAGTGCTATGTACCTACTGAACCAGACTGAGGCGAGTATAAATTTTATAACAATGTTGACTTTACAATCAATTATATTCCTGGTGGCGATACATTGCTTCCGCGCCTTGAAATCCACAAAAACATCTGGGAATCCCCCGATGGGCGCACTGGGTATTAAATTAACCTGTTTACTGATCAGTAGGCGTTTCCACAACATTCTTTTGAAGGTGTGCGCGTATAGAGTAGCCGATCACTGATCACATTCTGCTCGTAGGACGATTACGTCTACGTCCATTAAGAATCCGAAGACACAACGTAAGCAGATCTTCAACCTGGACGTTCTGAAACCCACCAGCCATGCTGCAACTGTAACCGAAACAACTGTCTTCTCGCTCTCCCTCGCATCGCTTTTTAACTTCAACTTGGAAGGTGCGGAGAAAATGGTTGGCATGCAGCACTTCAAAAGAAAGATGTGGATTAATAATATCAACTGGACTTTGATTAAAGTTCGCAGTTTATTAAAAGCGTATCTAAATGCAAGTGCAGTACGTCACCGCAGCAACTTTCGTCCATCATATAACGAAGTTCAAAGGCATATTAAAAAAGAGATCTTATGTGGAAAGCATAGCCAGTAAGGCGGAAC
Organism: Leucophenga maculata; assembly: GCA_035044805.1. Taxonomy (NCBI): domain Eukaryota; kingdom Metazoa; phylum Arthropoda; class Insecta; order Diptera; family Drosophilidae; genus Leucophenga; species Leucophenga maculata. Next base: position 12,613 of record JAWNNP010003217.1, read on the forward strand.
AGGCAACCAAATGTTGTAAAAAAACTGGAAAACGTTAACAAAAATATTCCACCTATCAAGACTACAGTCTAACATCAGTCGTAGACTTACTGGCACTTTGAAAGGAGTTCTTCGAAGTCTATGACAATGAGTCACTGCACTCATTCCCAGCAACAAGCAATGTCGAAACTACAGCAAAAGCTTTTCCATTGTTCCGACGAAGCAAGCTAAAAAACAATAAAGCAACCAAATAGTTTACCAGCTAAATTGGTCATATACAGCGCAAACACCATCTCATGCGCCCTATTAACCGACTAGAAAGAGGGGCTGATCGTCACTATTCCAATAAAGGACGACTTCAGTCAAGTCATAAAAACTAATCTCAGGCAGAATCTCGCTAACATTAAACACCCAATTACGGCAAGAACACCCAAACTTGGACAAGATGACCCGTAACTCCAACAAGTGACCGCACCTTCATCGCAAATAAGTGCCCGGAGTCATGTCTTTGATAGCCAACGATTGACTATGTAATGATCTTTTGGCCAACTGTGGGTCAGTTGTCAATTCTGATGAACAGAAAATGGTATATAAGGTGCGACGTAATGACGTTTCGGTGATCCGCGAGAGACACTTAGTAGGATTAGCCTCTGTGGCTAATAGCTCCTTGCGACCAAATATACTCCGCCTGCAAAGATTAATCTCTGTGGCTAAAAGTTTCTCGCGACCGCATATACTTCGCGAGTGACGCTTGCTAGGTTTAGCCTATATGGCTAATAGCTCACCAAGACCACTATATACTGCACGGGTTAAGCTTGCTCGGATTAGCCTCTGTGGCTGATAGCTCTCCGCAATCAATTTTATCCCGCGAGTGACGTCAGTAAAATCTAAGTAAACCAACGTAGACGCATGTTTTACACAAGTTATGAGCCTTAGCACGCTTATACCCAAGGCCACGTACGCCAACTGTCATTCAAGCTTGCAATAACCGACGCACGCTTACACTACTAACAAGATCCGTACGATTTACAACGTCAGGCTCGAAGGAATCACCACCACTACTACATTATTTTTTTTTTTTAGTAATCAAAAGTGCGTAATAAGGAGTAAAATACATTTTTTAACGAACTTTTTAAAAATTAGGGGGGGCCATGGCCCACTTTCCACCCCCGTGGTACGCCCTTGCTCGGTAACATTTTAAATTAATTTAATTAAACTGAACAAACACTGTCCATTTTTTTAGAGTTTTCGCAACATCGCAGCAACAAACTATATAAATTTTCTGTAATGAGCCTATAAACATCAGCTAATATAACTTCGTTACATCTTTCACCACTCCTTTTTATAATGGCAAAACTCACAAATGCGTAGCTGCAAGAAGGACACTAAATCAAAAGCTGCAACGAAGTTTCGTAGTCTGCATTCTCATGCACGTGCAATTGGTCCTTATATCATCCTCTTAAAAACGAAATAGTTGCCACTGCTAACAACTTCAGCAGCGCCACTTTCTATCGAGCTCAGCGACAACAGCATTGTCATCATTGACGGTGTTGATAAGTTGCCCTTGTTGCCCCTGGACAATTTATGACGCTCGTGTTTAATAAAAATATTTAACAGCAGCATGAAACCCATTTTATTATATAGTTCCGAATGGTTACAGCACGGATTGGCTGGAACAAATGTCTGAGGATTATTTTTCGTATCTTCTAGCCAGAATCGCTAACAAACGCTGATCGAACTTATGAACATTAAAACTAAAAGGCTCGAGTGAAATTGGTTAGTTCACACCTTGCGCAGAGAAGACGACAACATTGCAAAGATGACCTTTCAGTGGAACGCATAGGACAGTCTGCCATAAAAGAGGCCGACCAAGACAAACATTGGTTTGCTTTTTTCACTATGAAAACGGGTCCAGCGTAACATGAAGTGAATTGAGTGTCCTAGCAGTTGATAGATGTCATTGGATTGCAATTGTTTTCGATATATGCTTCAACAGTTATCGATACCTTAAGTCGCTTTGTTGTATAAGATTTAAAGTATCAAAGAATTGAAAAAAAAAATTATAAATTAGCTTGGCAGGCTCGAGGTGCACTCGAAATCGATATATTTCGATCCTCTTCAAGGCTCATCTGCAGGCAAATCTCCTTAAGCGTGCAGTTTGTCACTTATCATCACTAATCATGAATAAAAAAACATATTTCGAGCCAACTATTTCATTAATTCTTAAATGTTTCTTATTAAAATTTTTTTTTTTTTTTTTGGTTAATAATTCTTACATCTTCAAATTATTATACTCAATTGCCAATGTTCATATTTTGAACAAATGACGAGCTCTAGTTACATTAAATATATTATTTATTTATTTATTTATTTATTTGTTGACTAATTATAATATACAAAAACTGTTGTCTGGCATAATTGTCTTTTCTTCTTAATTTAACCATGGTTCTTATGAACTAGTAGGATTACTTAATATAATAGTATATAAGTTAAGGGCAAAATTGGAAAAAAAAACCCATTTAATAAAAAAAAAAAAAAAAAAGCTTACTAAAAATTTATTAAAAGTTTATACACTGCTTGAGTACCATAAAAAATGATGTGTTGAAAAATTGACTTAAAGATGAGCAGTTTGTTATGAACGTTTCAGCCCGAGTTCCGATTAATAAGGGGGTACAGAGTTCTTATTAAAATATTGATTTTGAGTGGAGACAAAGAGGCGCCTTGAGGACATCCAGCCGGAATATCGAGGTATGGTGACTGGTTACTACTTATATGAACTGAAAAACTACGTTTTTTTTAAACAAAATTTTCAACGATTTTAATTAGTTCAATTGGGAAGTTTAATTGGTTCATTTTGTAAAGGAGCCCATCATGCCATATTGAGTTATGACTCAGCCTTGATGTACATTAATACCATGTCCGTAGATTGGTTCCTTGTGCAGTTGCTCTTAATGAATTTTCTTATTCTGATCAGAGGTTGAACAGTGTTATGTTCATTTCGAAAGCCGAACTGTTGCACTGGAATAATCGCATTGTCTTCAATGAAAATTGTTAATTTTTTTTTAATAACCTTTTTCAGCATTTTACTGATCGATGAAAGCAAACTTATGGAACGGTAAGAATATGGGTCTTCTGGTGGCTTATTGGTTTTTTTTTTTTAGTGCTTTGATTTTAGCTTTTTTCCATGCATTAGGAAAGTAACTCAACCGCAGACAAGCATTAATTATAACTACAAGAAGACGTATTCCTTTTTTTTTTTTGGTAGAGCCTTTAGACAACAATTGTTAACACCGTCAATGCCTGGAGATTTTTTAGCTTTTAAATTCTTTAAAATATTAATACTTCTTGCAGAGCTGATATAAAAACTATCAGCAGGAAGAGGAACTTCTGAGTTAAGTGATGAAATAAAATTATCGACATCAGCTACAGTAGTAGAATCACTCAAATGAGCAGATGCAGTGTGATTTCTAATGAAAATTTTACTATGAACCGCACATTTTTCATAAGCAGTACTTTCAACGTTGGAATGTTTGAATGTTTCTTCTTTAAGACTTTTGTTATATGTATTCCAAAAGGGTGAAGATCTTAACTCCAATGTTGAAAACTAGATTGTTCCAAATTTTGTTGCGAAGTTTTAACATTTAATGTTTTATGCATCTATTGAGTATATTTAACTGAACTTGATCAGCGATTAACCTGAATCGTTGCCAGTTCCGTCTAGTACGATTTCTAAGTTGTATTTCTGCCCTAAATCTTAATTTTGGAACGCTTAAATCTCTTGCAGTTTGTATAGCTCTATTTAAGTTAGCGATCATTGAATCGACTTGATCTGTGCAACGAATAGAGTTCTGCTTGACAATTGGTATATATTGGCAGAGATATATCTCGAGCATTGTGCCGCCCAGTTTGCGTTTCTATAGTCGAATTAAGTGTAACCAATAGCGGCAAATGATCAGAACTAAGTTTGTCGTGTTGGACATTAAAGGCGCACAGTTTGTAAGGAAAATGTCGAGCGTTGAACTTTGTCGTCCTTTGCCAGAAGGAATGTATGGGGGTATGATCACATGAAAAAACAATATGAAAATTGTATGGCACCATTTTTTTGTGCAATATATTTCCACAGCAATTGGATTTAATACAATCCCAGAATTGATTTCTAAACATATTATATATCTGCAAAATTCATAAAAAAATTTTATTTATTAAAATTTTTTTTATATTAAATAAATTTATAATATAAACCATTAACAATAAAATTATTAAACAAGACATTTTAGAAGAAGAACAAAATTGTGTAAATTATTTCCAAAACAATGCATATATTTTTTTTTTTTTTCCTTTTTAAATAACTTCTATTTTTCAACGCTGCTTCTCAAAACTACTTTACTTTTTGCACACTGTTCGTAACTCTTCAATTTGCTTATGCATAGAATGTGCAGAAACACAAAAAAGGAACAAAAATTTACACTTGAAACTGAAAATGAGCAAACAAATCTTGCACTTACCTGCCACAAATAGTCTATTCGAGTTCACGCTGTTCTGTCTGTGTCTGTCTGTGTTTAATCACTTGTATCGATTTCAAGTAGACAACACTTTTAAGGTTTTATTTTCTTTTTTTCTCTTAAATATTTCTTTTTTGTGCTCCCTTTGGCACACGTTTTTTTTTTTTTTTTTGTGTGCCTTACAAGCACTGCTGCACTATGTTATATCCTTTTTCTGGTTTCTGTCTGGCTTGGCTTTATGCTTAACTTATTTTATATTGAACTATAATACAGAAAATAAACAAGTGTCAAGGCAAATGCATTTATGAATATTTTGAATTGCAAATAACTTGACAATTTATTCATAAAAAAAAAAAAAAAAAAAACAAACAATTGAACACACACACAAAGAACACCAAAACGTAAATACATATTTAGAACGCAACTATTTAGTTTAAAGTTAAATTTAGTAAATATTTAATATTATTTTTTTGAATATTTTGTTTAGCAATATAGGCAAACAGTGAATCAATTAAACTAAAAACATGAAACACATCAATAACTATTTTCTATATTTTTGTTTAAGACTTTTGCAGAAATCGTTTAAAATCTTGCAAGTAATCACAGAGCAATATGTTACTTTCTCTCAATACTTTCGATTTCTTTAATTGTGGTTGTTGAGTGCTCTTGTTCAGTTTGAGTTAAGTTTTTAACAATAACAGAATACATTTCTGTCTGTGGCTTCAGTCCATACCAAACAACAAATAAACACTACTCGATATTTAGTTAAAATTGTGTGTTGAAAGCAATTCAAAGCGATTTGTTATCAAGAGTAGAGTCTGATAAGTTTTTGCTTACTTTTCGACAGATATGACTAGATGTGAAATGCCAAAGAGAAAGAATGCTTAAATACTAAATTATATGCATACATTGATATAAAAAAAAAGGACGGCTGAATGGCACTATGCTGCATTGAAGGAAGTATTCTTTAGCCCAATATTTAAACAATTAAGATGGAACGATTGTGGGAGCCTAATTGATTTTGCCACACGTCTGTACATGCTAGTTAGTTATACACAAAACTAAACATGGCTCATCTTATTTTAGTTGACGGAAGGCACGCATTATGCGTGTGGAACGTGTGAACGTTGCGAGGTACTAATATGTACTCGGACTACTGTCATGTAGCAGACAATACTCACAACAGACCATACTCCACAACAGACAATACTCCACCGAATGCTCAAGAAAAGTGTTTAGTTTTCCGAAGAAATTTATGACATATCATGAATATAGCTGCTAAGAAATTCAAGAAATGTTGCCTATCAAAGAACTCTGCATTGGATAGCAATGCGAGCTGTTAGGAAGCAACTTTAAGAAAATAGGGGAGAAGAAAAAGTCTTTTCAGACGAAGGAAAAAGAAAGAGGAAAGGCTTAAGCTTAAAGTTGTTGAGTGTAAAGAAATCAAGCTACGGAAGATATAACAGTTGCAGCAGTCGACTTTCCACCTCACCACACTGTAGTACACAGCCGTTTCTAGCAATTATTGGACAACCTTGGACCTAGGAATATTGTTGTAGGCGACTTTAACGCGAAATAAGCCTATTGTGGTACCCGTATTAATAGTCCCAAAGGCAGTGCGCTATACAAATGTCTTATCAACAGCAGACTAAACTCTGCAGAGCCCACTTACTGGTCCACAGATAAAAGCATAGATAGACATAAAATAATTAACAGTAATATCCTTGAGCTGTGCTCCAATCGATGTGATATTAAACTAAAGTTCAACTTGGCAGCAAGCATCAATTCAAAGAGAAGAAGGCTGTAGAGGCACAATACCAACATTAAACGCTATCAGTCATGGCTGTAGAAAAATCTAGCTCTACTGAGCTGACCACAGAGGACGATGTAGACGACATTGTGGAGCATCAGAACATCCACATTCATAGCGCTGCGTCGTTCGACACTTCAGCAGATCCTCAAACGCACCCCAAGCAGCGATCATAACCTTTGTTCTGGAAGTTGCAGCTATGGTTGCAGAGACTAGACGCCTTCGCCGAGTCTGTTACAATTCTCGCAACTGAAGATATAAAACAGCATTTAATAGAACTGCCAAGAATGTGAAAGAACTGAAGCAGCTCTTCGAAGAAGTTGAGCCAAGCAACTATTCTGTGGCAGCTAACCAAGAGCAACAAGAAGCCTATAAAAAGAGTGGAGCCTGTGAGGGACTACACTGGAATCTGGTATCGATCGGATGCAGAAAAAGCTACAGCCTTCGACTACAACCTTAACGAGGCATTCTCACCATTAGAAAGTCTTAACTTTCTAGACGTGCCCTGCCAAATGGCACAATTAATTCTGCAGTTGAGACAGATGAATTGAACTGTGAAATTGAAACTAAAAGCATCTAAGTCTCCCTGGTGCGACAATATTGATGTTTCTGCCTTGCTCCACATTTAATGTTTCCCGAGCATATGACCAAACACATGACCACTTCTCACTGCGCGAATATGAATGAAAAGAAAAGGGGGGTCGTTCAAATTCAATTGCTTATAAAATCGTCATTTATTATCCGATTTTTATGAACTTTTTTGATTTTGGCTAAGAAGGAAGTTAACTTTATACTGGTATACTCAATTTTTTTTGTGCCGAAGAAATTTTTACCCTAAGGGTTGATTTTATGGGGAAGGGGGAGGATCAAAATTTTAAAATAAACTTGTAAAATTCCGGAGCAGTCGTAGTCGAATGCAAAAAACACGAAGTCTCTATCTATTACCGTTTCCGAGATCTTTTCGTTCATACAGAGGGACGGACAGACGGACATGGCTATATCGACTCCTTTATCACTCCTGACCATAATGGGGGTAACTTTGGGGGGTCTCCGGCAATTAGTTCTTCCTGTTACATACATTTGCACAAAACCAATAGACTCTTGTACCTTCGGTACAGGGCCTAAAAATACCAGTATCAAGGACCATCCACAGGGATGCGGTCCTTGATACGGTCTATATAGCTGACATGCCGACCATCGAGGAAGATAAGCTGCTGGCCGCTACATTTGCCGACGACATGGCTTTTCTGGCATCCAAGTCCCCACAGGTGGCTTCAGCCATCCTTTAAAGGCATCTCGACACCACCAATACTTGGTTTGGTGAACCCCGAGAAGTCTACTCAAACGACTTTTACGTTGAGAAGAGGATACTGTCCCCAAGCTTATCTCGACGGAACAGCTATTCAAGTATCTGGGCATGGTGCTGAAATATGGCGTCCTCATCTGCTCACCAAATGGAGTACAATTAATAAAAGGCTAATAAAGCATTTATGGATGATCGGTCGAAGGTGGACTCTCAGTCTGAGAAGCAAACTCATAGTACAATATAAAAATCGATAATAAAACCTATATGAACCTACAGAGTCCCGATCGGAGGCACTGCCAGCATGCTCTATTGTTCAAATAGTTAAAAATCGGATTTATCTCCACGAAGAAATCGGTTTGCCCTGAGTTCACCAAAAAGTTATCAGCAGCTCCTATCTAAATCGATTCAACAGGTACACCGACATCCACATCCTTGCCATCAACCAACTTGATAACAGCACGTCTACTAAAAGTATCAAAAGGTGTCATCCACTTGATCTCTCTACTTCCTTTTCCCCATCTCCCATGAATACTCGCTTATTTCTAGCCCACAACAGCTTCGCCAATACATTATCAACTACTTCCCTTACAATTTGCTGATTGTCCTATATATAATATATAGATTGCAAATAAAATCAATCCGATTTATATATAATGAAACGATTTCAAGGTACCAAAAAAACTCGCCAGATGTTCCCAAAAGAAGTTCCCACGATAGCTGTTCCCTTTAAGTGGTGACATAATATTTCAGCTGAGTTACGTACAAATTTAGAAATTATTTAAAAATTATGGCATATTTCAAATAACAGCTGATTGCCTTTTTTTCCTTTTTCTTTTTGTCTTTTATGTTGGTTTCATCCTCCCATTCCATCTGTGCGGCTGCCTTGCATTATTAAGAATCTTTAACTGAAGATTGCTTTTCTCTTTAAGTGAAATGATGAAGTGGCCTGCTGGTTGTAATTTTTTTTATATATGATATAACAAAGCTGCGAAACAAAGCTTGTAGATAAGATTGTATCTACTTATAATATGCTTGGCGTCTTCAGACAAACTGCTTTGATGATAAATACCTTCAAATGGTAACGACAAAAAGTGAGTGGCTATGCATGAAACTTTGTTGTCGTTTAATGTGATTATTAAACAATTTAATAATCGATTTTTGTATTGTTTTGAAATATCAAAAGTAGAATAATCACACCTCGCCATATCAAAAACTATAAAGATATAAAAAATGTATAGCCTTTTCGGTATTAGATACGCAAATGACAGAAATGTTGTTGCATATTTTCACTAAAAATGTTTTTCGTTGCGTTTCGTTTCAATTCAATTCATGTTAGTTGTCAGCTAAATGCTTCAATTAAATATTTTACACTTTGTTAGCAATTTGTAGAGACATGCAAATCGTATATGCGTGTGCGTGTGTGTGTGTGTGTGTTAAACGTTTTTGTATTAAAATTCATTGAAATTTAAGTATTTACAAAATATTATGTAATATTCTTTAGTAGTGAGTGCATTTCACTATGTAGCTATTATAATAACAATTGGAAAATATTTTATATTATCAAATGTGATACAAGAATATTAGACAATTTATGGAGATTAAATTATGTGAGTTGATAGTTCGCATGAAAATAGTTTATTGAAATAGCAAAAGATTAAATATTGAATTTTGTTAAACAAATTTGATGTTTGAGAGTAAATTTAATTTCGTGGCATGTTTCAGGGAATACGTTTAGAAATTTAAACGCTTTTGAATGCTGTTAAGTAGAAATATTTATGTAGCTGAGATATTTCAACTTATATACGAATATTGCAGATTATGTAATAAGTTAGCAATAATGTTTGAGCTACTTAAATTAAATTCAAATCTATTTTTGCTAATCAGTCTGATTTTATATGTTAAGCAGTAGAATTAAGGTAGAGGAAACTTTTCTGCACTCAAAGTTAGTAGAAAAATCTTGCTGCTGATGAGAAGAGACGAGACGAAATAGGAGAAAGAAAAATTCTGCTGCTGATGAGTAGAATAAAAAACGAATTTCTAGTAAGAAATAGGAGAAAGAAAGGCGTATTACGTGATTGTGGAATAGAAATGAAGTCAAGCGTTAAACCGAAGAATTTAAGCGCAGAGTCTGGTAACAGTTGCACAGAAATAAATGGAAATATGAAGATGCCACTGCTATATTCAACATGGAGGCAATATAATATATAATGGCGCCAATAGCTAATGTTGGTTTCACGCATAAGATTAGAGCTGCTGTTGCACAAAAGCTATTATAAGTCATATATTAGTATTTAATACCGAAAATGTACTTCAAGACTTGCTATAAGCCAAAGAACCTCTGCAGGATATCTACTAATTTTATTAAGTATGAAATATTTATTGATTGTATGCAATAATTCGTACATTTTTTAAGAGCGGGCGTTACTAGTATTACTTGGCGTCAGGTTCATCTGTGACTATATTCATTTGGAAGCCACTGTCATTGTGGGTATTTTTTAGTATATTTCATTTGGTGGAAGCGTAAACAACAATTTTTTTTATTCATTTCAAAAGGTCGAACTTTTTGCGAGATGAAGGGCTTTGCTTTGAAGAAAAGTGCAACCAAAAGTCATCGTATTTTAGTGCAAGTTTATGGTGACCATGCTCTAGCTGAACGAATGTGCCAGAAGTGGTTGGCACGGTTTAGAATTTCGATATAAAAGACTTGGAATTGAAGGCATTGCTCGATGAAGATGCGTGCCAAACGCAGAAAGAAATAACAAAAGCTTTGGGAGTTGATTAAGCAACCATTTCCATAAGTTGGGCTTCATACAAAAGCTTGGAAAATGGATGCCGTATGAATTGAAACCTAGAGACGTCGAACGCCGGATCTGCATGTTGCTTGAATGCCACAAAAAGAAGTTATTTTGGCATTGGATTGTCACTGGTGATGAAATATTGTTTCATTACGATAACCCCAAGCGCACGAAATCGTATGTGAAACACGGCCAAATATCAACATCCACGGCAAAGCCGAATATTCATTAAGGTTTTAAGCCCAGAGTAACTTTCTGTAAGGATGACAATGGAAATCTGGTAACGGATGAACAGGAATCATTCAGATTATGGAGAAATCATTTTCCAACCTACTCGGAGGCGATGAAGCGCACAATTCCGCCGATAGAGAAATTACACCGGAACCACCATTTAATATGGCACTATTGTAGAGCCATCGGGCTATAACGAGTTCAATTCAATTATTAAAAAGCTGAAAAATAAACAAGCGACAAGCTCTGATGGGCTGCCAGCTGAGTTATTTAAGACCGGCAGGGATGAGTTGGTTAGGAGTATGCACCAACTTTTATGTAAGATATGGTGATATGGTGACTAAATTCTTATTGTTCTTTTTTCTATCTTTAAGAAAGGAGACGCCGTTGTTTCCGTCAACTACCGCGGAATCAGTCTTCTGTCCATCGGCTATAAGATTGTGTAATAGGCTGATAGGACAACATCACTATTCACAATATACCAAATCTTGGAAAAGATCCGTTAGTTCAACAAAGATACTCACCACATATTTGTCGACTATAAAACCGCGACACACTGTCTGCCCTAAGTATCCTGGCAAAGATTGTTTGTCTTTACATGACGACGATATCTAACACACAAAGCGCTGTCAGGGTGGGGAAAAACCTCTCCGACCGATTTTATACCAAAAGAGGTTTCAGGCAGGGCGATGCTCTGTCGTGTGATTTTTTTCATCTTCTGAGAGTATGTCTGGGTCACTCTTCCAAAAGGAAGTGATGCTGCTCGCTTATACGAAGGAATGGCGAGTCAGCAAGGCGTTCTCAGAGATTGAAAAAAAAGTCTCGGCTCATGGGTCTAGCGGTGAATGAGGACAAGACGAAGTACTTGGTGTCTTCTCGCACTCCGTCATTGCGTCTTGGACGGTCAGTGACGATGGAGAATTTCAACTTCAGTGTTGTAGAAAACTTCGTCTATCTTGGATTTTTGGTCCTAGTATAGTCGGCGTATGAACGGCGAGCTGTACGAGCTATTCGATGAGGTTGACATAGTCCAGCGCATAAAATTCCAGCAGCTGCACTGGGCTGGGCAACTCATTCGAATGGATGAAAGAGCTCTAGCACGCATAATTTACATGGTGGGCCCAAACTTGTTTGTTGAACGCCGAAATAGAGGACGACCGAACACTCGATGGAATGACCGCGTATGGAGAGCTCTCCGTACTTGGCATTCAAAACGATTGGCGTCAACGCGCACAGGACTATGGAGGCTTTCGCACCTTCCTTAATGTGACCATGACCGGAAGACGGTTGACGGCCATTTAAGTAAGTAAGTACAAGGGTTTGTTTTATTATAAGCGCTTGAAATAGTTTCTGAGAATCAAAGGGCACCTCTACCGAACACAATTGATTCGTTTGAAGAGAACGATTGCAAAAAAAAAAACGACCAGAATATGCGACCAGACACGACTACATAATTTTCCAACATGACAACGCTCGACCACATGTTGCAGGTCTGGTTTGAAACTATTTGAAAAACAGTGGGTGGAAAGTTCTACCTCAGCCGCCTTATAGTCCTGATATGGCCCTTCTGATTACTACTTGTTCAGATCAATGCAAAATGCGCTTCACTTTAGAACAGGTTATCAAAAATTAGCTCGATTTGTTCTTGGCTGCCAAGCCGTTGAAGTTCTTTTGGAATGGAATCCACAAACTGCTAGAAAAATGGGCAAACGTCGTAGCTTCCCATGGACAATATTTTTTGGAACATTGAATGTATGAACATTTGTTCACAATAAAGCCTCAATTTTCAAAAAAAAAAAAACCGCACGAATTAATGCATTCTCCCAATAATTAATACAGAAAATATACTTCCAGACTTGCTATAAGCTGAACATTCTCTGCAAGTTATTTAGAAAGAAATTTTTATATATTTCTTATTCTCATAGAATATTTAAAAACAGCTAAAATCATAAAATAAAAACAAAAATTTATATTTTTTTACACAAATTTTGTCAATTTCAGCGAATTATATTTGAGATTTGTTTGTGTAAATTGAAAAAAGTTTGCGCAAATAACTATTTTTTTTTTTATATAAAGAAAGATAATAATTAGTTATTTATACTAAATTGCTAAGAGAAAATCTAATTGGAACAATCAACTTGAACGCTAAATGAACAAATTGAACTAATTTTGTTAAAGATTTTCGTTTTTTTTTTTTTGTTTTTAATTTTTGTACAAATCAGTTGAGACAGATAAACAAATACTTTTGTAAATTAGGACCAAAGTATAATTCAGAATAAGAGTAACACATTTAAAAAAAAAACAAAAAAAGGAAATACAGAAACATTTAAAGGCAACAACTACTACTAAGTAGTTAGTATGTAGATTTAGAAACAAAGCGCTCACTTTTTGCAAATTGTAATGCGCACATTTTCGACTTGGTTGCAATACAAAGTTGAGAAGTATCTTTTTTTTTAGTTTTTGGTAATGTTTCTTTATATTTGCTTGAGTTGAAGTTGAAGCATTGGTGCTGTTGCTGAAGCTGAAGCTGGAGTTTTTTGATGATATAAATACATATATGTATACATATATGTATACATATATGTATACGCTATATATTGTTTGTTAGCTTATTTTGGTGCAGTACAAGCAGGATTAGGTAAATTTGTGATAATTTGAATGATTATTTGCTTAGTTTTGTACAGTTTGGCGGTGCGTAGCAGAAAGCGTTGTGCAGCTAAATTAAATTATTAATTAATTAATTTATTTCACAGTTTTAGAGTATATTATTTTTTTTTTTAATTGTTCACTAATAAAAAGAAAATTTAATAAAAACTAAATAAAATTAGTATTGATTGATTTTTTTTATATGTAGTCAAAATTTAATAAATACTTTTAATTTTAGTTACAACTGCAGATGTATGTGTGTGTGTGTGTGTGTGTGTGTATGAGTAAGAATTGTAAAAGCAAAAAACTAAACATTTTCGTATATAATAAATTGATTTTCTTTTTCAGTGTATATGTGTTTTATTTATTTTTTTTTTTTTTCTGATTCTTTTCCGTTCTTTTTTATGCTTTCCGCTTGTTTTTAACAATTATATTTAGTTGTTGTTGTTATTATTTTACTTAAATATTATGTTTGCAAAGCACGCGATGCAAAAAAAAAAAAAATTAAAAGGGTATATAGTGGTCCGATTGAGTACACATATACATATACAGCGTATACATATACAAGAACTGCTTCAAAAGTTTTATACTAAAAGGTTTATACTTGTAGCTAGATCTGTTGTAATAGCCCAGCGAGTATAAAAAATGTTCCTCTTATGAGAAAGGTTAAAAAAAGTTTCACATGGCACAGTGATACAAAAGCAAAACAAGTAAGAAAATACAGTCAGACGTAACCGACTGTAAGAGGCGCTGTACCAGTTCAGGTCTCCTAACAAATATATTAAATGTTTCCCGAGCTTATGACCAAACTTATGACCACTTCCTACTGCACGTATAAGTGCCTTATAAAACATTTTTTTATGTATGAAACGAAAAGGGGGGTCGCTCAAATTCAATTGCTTTTAAAATCGTCATTTATTATCCGTTTTTGATGAACTTTTTGGATTTTGGCTAAGAGAGACGTTATCTCTTTACTGGCATACTCAATTTTTTTTGTGCCGAAGAAATATTTTTCATATGGGGTGATTTTATGGGGAAGAGGGGGGAGGGGCAAAATTTTAAAATAAACTTGTGAAATTCCGGAACAGTCCTAGTCGAATGCAAAAAACAGAAGTCTCTATCTATTACCGTTTCCGAGATCCTTTCGTTCATACAGACGGACGGACGGACATGGCTATATCGACTCCTCTATCACTCCTGACCATAATGGGGGTAACTTTGGGGGGTTTCCGACCATTATTTCTACCTGTTACATACATTTGCACAAAACCAATAGACCTTAAAAACGCATGACCTATAGGGAAATTTTTTTTTTCCTCTTACTAGGTAAGGTTATGTCTCAGAGGTATTATTTCCATCCATTAGTTGGAAGTTGAAAAACTGATTTATTGCGAACCAAGTCAGAGTTAAGGAAACATCTACAGCTAACATGAGTCTGTATTACTATCAAGATTCGGTGGTCACTCATCACAATCCTTCAAATCGTCATACTATGCGAAATAAAATAGGAGAGCGTCTGCCAATCCTTCTAATTGAACGATGTGACTCAGAATTGTTTAATGATTTATCAGATTTATGGATAATTGTTACCACTGTTCCGTTGAAAAGTGGTGTAGCCTTAATATAAAACATTGAAAAACGTCACCCGAAATAAAAGATCATTTAGTACTCTGCGCTACAGATTTTACCGTTGTTTTTAAGATCTATTATGGACACATATATCGGGGTGATGCAAATAATAGGCGTGTCAAACTCTAGTGGAGATTCTTAGCATGCCTCTATAGCGAGGTCTTAATGGAAAATATCTTTCAGCCACTTCAATTAATTTCAGCAATATTTCGCTCATATTTTTTTTTAAGACTCGACCATTTTTTGTATGTGTTGCAGTGTTCCATTACAATCGTATCTTATTAAGTAAAAAAATTTAGAGTGTGGAACAAATTAACGCAAAAACTGAAGCCTCGCGTTTATTTGAAGCAACGAAACTTCTCCGATTCGGTTCTACAAAAGTTTGAAGAAAATCCTGAATTTCATCCAAAAATTATTATTAGCGGTAATATGCTCTCTTCGACAGCAAGAGACCCAATTGCATCGACAAAATGTACCCTGAGTGGTGTTTCTTTGGAATGAAAATAATCGTCATATTAAGATCAATAAACTAGACTGGAATAAATTTAACATCAGTGATATATGGTTGGCGTCACATGCCAAACAATTGACCTATTGCACGATAAATATTTAGGTTAAAGAAATACTTATCGAGATTAACGCTAATTTATTGGAAAATTGGCTTCAAAAAATTGATCACTGCAAATGTACTTAAACGAAATACATATCTAGAATAATTTTCAGCACAATATCTCCATTATTATTTTTTTTTTATATACAAATTTGCTATATCCTAATTTTAAGAGAACAAATAAACAAATATGTATGAACGAAAGGATCTCGGAAACGGTAATAGATAGAGACTTCGTGTTTTTTGCATTCGACTAGGACTGCTCCGGAATTTTACAAGTTTATTTTAAAATTATTAAATGTGTCAAAATATTCAATTTTGGTATAGAATAAAAATTAACCAACATACAAAACTTCTTTAAGATGTTATAGGGTATCTCGAAGTTGAGCATACTCAATTTTTTATGGCATATTGTACACTCAATGAAATGCAGAATTTATTTTTCACTTTCCTAAATTTTCCAAAACTAAATACGGAAATTGAAACAAAACATTAAATTTTTTCCGGCTAAGCAAATTTTTTGAAGCTTTTAAAAGTTATTTTATTGAAAATCATGAAATTAATTAAAAAATGTTGATTAACTGTACTTTAAAAGTATAAAATTTTTGAAAATGATAAAAACTATTGGAAGCACATTTTTCTACTGTCAAGCTCTATCAATATTAAGGTGCAACATGTGCGTGATGTATAGAAGTCTGTTCGTGACATAAAAATTGTTAAGAATATGAATTTAACATCCAGAAGAATTTGGTTAGAGAACAAATCTGCGTCAATGACGTTTCGAAAGCAATTTCGTCATTTGTGAAGTTCCTTTTTGCAATTTTTAATTGCAGTCATCACAAGTGTTCAAACACGTTCAAACAACTTTCCAATAATTTTTGTTAACGTAAATACCAGAAATTTTTAGCTCTGATATATAGAAAATTGAATAAGAAGATTTATCACTGCCAAAAATTTTTAAATTACAGCAGCACAACGTCAAAACCGGGCTAAGATCAGGCCACCACTGCGCTGTAGCTGTCATTGCAACCAAAATATTTATAAAAATCTGTATAGGAAGGAGAGCCTTTGTATATATTATAAATGTCCTTTTTTCTGTAACTTTAAAAGTAAACCTTGTTGCTAGTGTAACTAGTAAATAACCCAATAAGAAATCAAGTATTTGCACTATTACAAATGATATTTTTGCTTTGCTTTGCGGCAATACAATTAATCATTTTTTAACGCTCGAATTAGTATGTGTTTAGTGCTCGCTGCTGAACTGTTTCAAGCTACAACATATTTGCCCGAAATCTATGTCGTGCAAAAGTATACTAAAAGCTAATACATATAGATTTAAGCTGATTTTTTTGTTTATATATACACAAATCAATAGAAATATGTTTCCTTTGAGATGTTTTTTTTTTATATGTTAGTTCAATTGAACAAACTATGACTAATATCTACTTTTTTTTTCTTCTTCTAAATATTCGCAGTTGAAGTAATTTTTACTAAAAAAATATTAAGTAACACAAAAAACGTTTTATTGATTGCAATTCATTTAGTTTGTTAGATAGCGAGGCGCACGTTTAAACAAAATTTAAATGAAACAAATTTTATACAAAAGTATCTATCAGATATATCTTTCAATTAGTTGACTAATACAAGTTTATATAATATATTCTTTTTTTTTTTTTTTTTTTTTTTGGTATTTTAGGGAAGCAAAAGACTCATCCATTAATTTATTACAGTAATTTGAAAGCAAATTTAATATATTAAAATTTTACTAATGCATTTATTTTATAGATTGTTGAGCTCAATGATTTACTATTAGAAACATATTGAGCGAAAATATATTTATAGATACATCTTGTTAATGATATTTAAAGTATGATGCACGATTTATATTTCAGAACTTTTTGCTTCATATTTCTACCCTTTAACCTGTAGCAAGACGCACTGAAGATCAAGCTCGGACAATGGTTAGCTCTTGAATAAGCTATAGCGAATAGCTTTGGCAGCATTGACAAGACGCTTGTAATGACGTCTTTCCTAAAGCCTACATCTCATTATCTTTTCTAGCTTCTGCCAAATGGCTGAGGCATGTGGTTCCGAAATTATATGTCAAGGAAGAAATCAACAGTGTGTATCTCATTACCTTATAACTTCCGAGGAGTGCTTAAGAGCAACCAAAAGTGGAAAGCGTAAATATAAACATTCAATTGTGGCAGACATTTCTCTGCAAAGATGCGGTTGATGTAAATTATTTAAATCGAATTAATAGGTTCAGCTGTACATTCTAAAAAATTGCAGTTCATGATCATAAGAAGGTGGAGAATGAACATAAGAATGACGCAGCTGAAGCAGAAAATGAGGTCGAAGGTGCTTTATTGTGTATCGAAACACAGGCAGTGCGAGAAGCGCCAGTCACAAATCGACCTCATTCCAAGCGACCTGTACTCGTTGAATAATCTAAATATAAAATAGCTATATGATGACACCCCCGTGTTGGATGAGAAGCTTGTCTCCACTCCGGAAGGGTGAAAAGGTTCAATGAGCCAGTTGTTCTAGCAACATGACGGCATTAGCTCAGGTAAATCTTTATTACGCAGAAGCAGCATCTGCTGTTTTAGCTACGTTGACCGCCAGGCTGAACCTGTGCTAAGTGCTTATCCAAGAAACATAAATTTATAGAGGATGTATAAGAAGGCTGGTAATTTGAGATGTCAGAATTGACCCTTAGACACTTTATTTTACCTTAAAGGGTTTTAAGATTAGAAAGTTTGATGTGTTCAACCTTACCGTCTACAAAATCTCTAAGTTCTGCATTGAAAATGGTGTAATCTATCAATATCTGCAGAAACGTATTCAATTATTTTTAATGTAGAGCTTAAAGACATTCTGGTGAGTAATGCGAGCTTCTAGAAAATTTTCTGTATGGTGGTTTCGGCAGTATTTCGAGGATTCTCTATATAAATGATTCCTGTTCTAATGAAAATGGTGCTAAAATAAAAAAACAATAAGTTTCCACTTTGAGACGTTCCTTCATATGGTGAAACCCAGAAAGTCATAATTTGTTGAAAAGTTTCTTCAAAATTACAAGAAAGAAAAGGACAAAAAGGCGTCAAAACAAGTTGTTTAGCTTTAAGAAATGTTTTTCTCGAAAATTTGTATATAAATGGTGAACCAAAATATAGTTGGATAATCTCTGAGTAGCAGTACTGATTATCAAGTATTTTTTTTTCTATTACATACTTGTATGCAACTGTTAAGCTATTAATTGTAATGCAGCATAGCAACATTTTTTCGAGGTTCCCTAAAAAATTTACAACAGATAAGAATGGTGTAATGGTATTTTTTAATTGCACTTCGTTGCATTGTTAAAGGTGTTACAGAATGCAACCACTTACGCAGTAACTTGTTGACAACTCAAACAAAAAAAAATTAATTTGACAGCTGAGAGTTTGGGGTTATTAAAAATGAGGCGTTAGACTATACAACAACGTGTTTTCATTATTGAACAATATCGCAAAATATGTAATTAAAATTTTTCCTGAAAAATCTTCCTAAGCAATGGAGCAAATTTTCACCTGTCAATCGCTAAAATTTCCGCGTTTTGTGTTCGGAGAACACACATCGAAAAACAAGTCCATTCACAACATGTCATTGTTTGCTATGAATTTTGGGCTGGAGACATCATTGGAACATAGCTTTTTTGAAAAAGTTGCTAGTCAAGCAGTGACTGTTACTGGTGCTCGATATCGCGTCATGTTAACACAGATCTTTGAATGCCCAATGAAATTAAACAACATTGAAGCCCCACCTAAATTTTTTTTCAGCAATTATCTATTCAGCGTCTTCGATGATTGCTCTTTTTGTTTGAAGCAATTCATACGTGCTTCATGGGAAATTATTTTCGAGGAATTACTTGTTTTTTTTATTACTCCTTTTCAGTAAAAGGTTAATCCGTTCTAGAGAATGAGATCTTTGCATCATTTTGCATCACACATGATATTTTGACTTTGACATTTGACTCCAAATTATATATTATGTATGAAATCTATATTTTCGATTCTCCCGATGTTTAATTGTAATGAGCTTTAAGTTTTATTTACGCATCTAAATTTTAGCTACTAGCTTTATCGAAAGATATTCTAAGAGTATCGAGAAAGCTAAATAAATGGCCAAAAATATGAACACGTCAAGAAAATTAAAGAGTTGATACTTGAAAAGCATGAATTGACAATTAGAAAACTTGCTAATACTGTAAAAATTTATTGGGATTTTTTTAGTTTATATTATGTGCCTCAAATATTTAATTCAAAAGACCTAAATTGAGAATATAATAGCAGACTAGAAGAAGCTATTGAAAGCCAACTCAAAAATTATACTAAACAACTCTTAGAAAAAATGATGTCAAAAATATTTCAAATCGGAGAAGAATGTCTTTATTATATGTACTTATCAAATAGTACCATAAAACCTAGAATGTTCTTCTAACGTTTTAAGTCAATTAATGGAGATAGAGTAAGGTAGGCCCTGTTTTTCACAGATATATTGAGGCAGCTTATTAGCTATTGTTTGTTTGGCTCTTCTTGCACTTTCTACTTAGTTTAAACATAAAATAAAATCCTAGAAATATTGTTTCTTTGTTTGTGCGCGCATCATGCCGAATCTTCTTAACCGATTTGTATGAATTTTTGTTTTATAAATAGATAAAACGTTCGAGAAGAACATAAGCAACTTTTTGTTAAAATCAGAGGGGGCGAATAATTGTTTATGAAAAAAACTTTATATATATTTAATTTTTATTTGAAAAAAATCAACTCTACCTAAAATTAAATCAGCTATCCCAACCATTCAGTTCATATTAAAATATGCAACCCATTAGAAGGGTTATGGAAGTATTTGGAATATATTATTAAAATTAAACAATCAATTGAGATTCTGTTATCTGGAAACTTTGATTTTAATTTAAATTTTTACTATCTGATAGTTTACTACGAGCATTCCTCATTCTATATTTTTTTAGCGTATTTAGTTGAATAAGGAGATGTATTTGTAAAACAGAAACTGAAGCCTTGGTGCGCAAAATATCATGCGATTTGCGGAACATCAACTGATGGAAGAGCGCGTAATCTATCGCTGGAAATATGCTAATATAAAAAATGCTTGAATGACTGAACTTCTATTTAAAAAGTGTTTTGAATAACCAGAAATCACATGCCATCCACAATCCCTATCCGATAAAGATAAGGACATATGCGTCATGTTCTTCCCACCATACTGCACTGCTCTTATCGAACCTATTGACCAAAATGCCATTTGAAATGTTTAAAAATGAACTATTGTACACAAATTTTGTCTCAGTTTAAAGCAAAAATTTAATGGATTCGTAAAAAAACTTTACGCTAAATAAATTCATGACATATTACGGATAATGGTGTACTTAAAAAAAGTTTCAAACAAATTTTTCAGAACGAAGAACTATTTGTTAACCAACAAATTGAAATATCCGCCGATATATATATATATATATTGAAGATGAGATTGATGAATGGTTGAATGAAAGAAGACATTATTGATAACAAAAATTAAACTGGAGATCTTAGAATCCTGCATTCATAAGCTATATCTGCATTTGATATGTGCATTAAATATGCAGAATTACAGAATTTTGCTAAACTTCTTAAGAATATCAGTTTGAGAGATATGGTATACATATATATATATAAAATGAAACAAAACGTCGACATTTTTTTTTTTTCTAAACTTATAAATTAAAGATGAAGTGTTTAAGCGTATATAAAAAAAAGTTTCAATTGAAAGATGGCTAAAATCTTGTCAGATGTTTTTTTTTTATTTACTTGGTAATCCGGACATTTCGGTAATTCGGACACTCTACAGTTTTTTATTGTCCGGATTATTCAGAATATACTTTATTATACTTTAGAGCATGGTTGGCACATTTACTAAATACTATTTATCCAAATGAAAAAAAAAAAAAGGAAATATGTACTAAATATCTAAACTTGAAGGATCTATATTTTATAATCTGCAAGTCATTTTTTTCATAGCCAGACAGACGAACATGTCTATATCGACTCGACTTTTTATAGGTGGTCCGATTGCGAATTTTATGAAAAATACACCAAATTCATTTTTAGCTGAGTTAACAGCAACAAAAAAATGTTTATCATACAAAAATCCAAAACGATGGAAGAAACTAGTATGGGTGCTACCCCTTTTAGTGGTTCGATTACAATTTTTATGAAATATTCTATTAGAATTGTTGCAAAATGCACCAAATTCGTTTCTAGCTGATGTATCTGCAATCACAAAACTTTATTTTTTTTTTTACATACAAAAACCGAACAAGGGTGTGAGAAATTTGGTGCGTTTGACACTCATATGGAATATTTTATAATGTTTAAAATAAGTAGCTTAAGTTAGATGCAATTTAGCCTTTCTAGCTTAATAAGCAACAATATAAAAATGTTTTTTCATACAGAAACCTGGAAAGGTATTGACTAACTACTAGTGGAATCTGAAACTTTTTTAATTTTTTTTTAGTAATGAACTTTAGAACGAATTGAAAGTTTCTGGCTTAAATAACTACAATAATATATATTTTTAGATATACATATATGGTTCTAAGTTTAGTATCATCTTCTCTCAGGATGTGCAGCCTAACACTAGAATAGAATTGTTTTAAAGAAGTAATAGCAGAGGCTGAGTATACTAACTTTAAGATTCTATATGTTAGACGTCAAGTAATCGCTGCTCATATATTCTTTTAATATATCCTTTTTTACACACTTTTATCAAAGTTGCTTTTAATAATATTCATAAATGAACGGAAATTAAATTTTTGTTTTCGAATATTTTTTTGGATGACTTCCAATTGCGCTACAGTTCGACTATTATTTTTTGCTGTGACTAAGACAACTTCATGGTCGTTTAAGAAATTATGTGCTAAGACAACTTAAAGGAACTACAAAAGCAATAAGGACATTTGTCGATATCGATGGATGATTAGATAGCTAGACAGGAAGCTGTCAAATCAATTTAATTTTCGTTTGAGTTGCGTTAACTAAACAATTCTGCTCCTATTTATTTGTGGTAAAATGTATAGCAACAACAAACAACAACTTTATATATATTTATAATACTACGACTACAATATAGTATATCGTAGTTCTATATAGTAACTTATATACTATATGTTTGTTTTTGTGTGTGTGTGTGGGGGTGTGCGTGTTGGTCGACAAAGACAGTTCAGACATAGTCATATGACGTTCGTTGTCTTTGGTCGATTGGTGTCGCAAGTGGTTGAAATATATAAAAATCGTGGAGGGAAAATAGACCTTTAAAGAACACAAAAAAAAAAAAAAATCGAATAAATAAAAACCACCCCACATATTGTTGCGTTTACGAATTTTTATGCCGCCTGCTTTTCGGGCACATGCACTTTTGTTAAATGAAATTTTTTTTTTTTTTTTTGGATCTGTAG
>JAWNNP010003218.1:0-11922 GCA_035044805.1 Leucophenga maculata
GACAATGGCTCCATATGTTATTATGGGTCTGACCATTGTGAGGTACATCCATTTCATTATTTTGGGGGTACACCCCCAGTTCTTACCTGCAATGACTCTGCAAGTCATCATTGCCATTGTAGCTTTCTTCACTACGTATTCTAAGTGAGTTTTCCATGTGGAGAATTCGATCAGGGTGCCATTCACCCGTATTGGCTTGAGTAATTTCATCTTATACTTCCTAGTGAAAGGAACAATAGTAGTTTTAGATGGGTTAATACTCAGTCCTACTTTAGAGCACCAAGATCTTGTGATGTTAATGCCCATCTTAATTTGGTCACATAGTGTGTCTTCATGCTTTCCCATGCAGATAATAACTATGTCGTCCGCATAGCCTTGACATTTGATGCCATTATCTGTAAGGAGCTCTAATAATTCATCGACTACGAGACACCACTGAAGAGGTGATAAGACACCCCCTGCGGGCAATCTTTCGTGGTTTTGACTATAATTTTTTTATCAGGTAGGTTAGTCTCAACTATTCTTGAGCCCAGTAGCTGTACTAACCATCTGATGAGGTAAGGATCTATACTCCTATTGTTTAGTGCCTTCGCTACTTCCGTGTGTGATGTATTATCGAAGGCACCTTCGATGTCCATGAAGGCACAAATGGCTGTTCCTTTGTCCTTTACGGCATTACGAATGAGGGTGTCTAGCTGGTATAGGGCAGTTTCAGTGGATCTGACAGACCTATATGCATATATGAAATGAGCCTATGGCCTATCTTATCCTATCTTCCGTGCAAATATCGCTTGCTAGTTTCCAGTTTGGTCTTCTGGTGTTTCCCTGATGCAAGTATTCTGGTGTATCGTCTTGCAGAATGGGGGTACATTCTGGAAAGTAAGTTGCGAGTAGAAAGCGGGCTTTCTCCTCCTCGTCTTTCTGTGACCAGTCTCCAGTGCTTCTTTAGACAGAGTCCTTGAACTGTTTTAGTTTTAGAGAGAGCTCTAAAAATTCTAGTTGCTGGACTTGTATCTGCAATGTTACTGCAAAATTTTCGTTCCAACATGCAACGAAAGCTAGGCGTCGGCAAGCTGCAATCAGAACAGACCGCCGCAGCCTTCTCAAACACACTCTCCCGACTGCTCCGGGAAACCTCTCCGATTTCTCGAGATATATGTGAGCAGTGGACACATTTCACCCGCTCCATGGATAGGGCTGCCAAGGATGTCATTGGTTATACAAAACCTGTGAAGAATTCTTGGTACGACGAGGAGTGTCGCAATGCTACTGCAGAGAAGAACGCTTCCTATCAGCGAACTCTGCAGTCGGGAGCAACGCGAGCTGTTAGAGAGCGATATCAAGAGAAACGGAGAGAGGAGAAACGCCTTTTCAGACGCAAGAAAAAGGAGCAAGAAAGTCGGGAGTTTGAGGATGTTGAGATGTTACGTAACAGAAATGAAGCTCGAAAATTCTACTAAAAGGTCAAGCGTCTGACTGCAGGTTTTAAGCCCGGAGTAACTTTCTGTAAGGATGACAATGGAAATCTGGTAACGAATGAACAGGAATCACTGAGATTATGGAGGAGTCATTTCTCCAACCTACTCGGAGTCGATGAAGCGCACAATACCGCCGATAGAGAAATGACACCGGAACCACCAGTTAATGATGGCACTATTGTAGAGCCACCGGACTATAACGAGGTCGATTATTAAAAAGTCCCACCCCGTTCCCATAGTCATGACATGAGCACGATCATTGGAACGGGGTGGGAGCTAAAGCTCTTAATGCTTTGCCCGTTAATTTTAAATGTTGCAAAATGTTATTCTATGTTTTTTTTCAAAACTTTTTATTTTAGGTAGCTCTGGAAACTGTTTCCCTCTCAAGGTAAGTTCACACAGAGAACAATGCCATATTTAAAATTTGTACAAACCTGTGTAGACCTCGTTATAGTACTGTGGCTCTATCATTAACTGATCCAAGTAAGTTGGAGAAGTGAATCAGTGAATCTTGTATTCGAGCTTCAATGCTATCGTATGACTTCACATAATCTTGCAGCTCACGCCTTCTTGCTCCATTTTTCTGACGTCTTTCTCCTCTCGGATTCTCTGATATCGATTTGTAACAACATGCGTTGCTCCCGACTGAAAAGTTTTTTGATAAGTCATATTCTTCTCTGCATTGCATTGCAAAACAACTATACTATATGGGTCTGTGTCCTATAGAAGCCTAATACAAGCCAATGTTGGTAAATTTTTTGTAAAAATTTTAAAAAACAGTTCTGCACATTATTCACACAGAGTTTGAATACGCATACATAGCCTCCATCTAAAACCACTTATGGGCTTTTTATAAAAACGCCTTTATTTGAGAAAGTCGACTACTACTATTGGTGACCACATGGTATTATAACTGCGTCCCCATCGAAGTTAGCGATTAATTGCGTGGATATTTTTCCTGCTTAATTGGCTTAGTCAAAAAAAAAAAAAAATAGGTACATAAACTATCCTAACAAATTTGGAAAAATAAAATATTAAAAATATCGCAGTCGAAGTTTTTCTGTTAGTTGGATTTTACGGTTCCAAGGCGACGACTTTGAGGATGTTCTTAACTTTGGGGAAGAGAAAATGTCGATTAGTTCTATACTGGACTTGAGAACCATTGTGAAAACGTCATGGTCAAGTTGTCGAGCGTCAAGAAGCAGATGTGACTTGAAATATTGCTCTTTGATTCTTTATTTTAACCTTTGTCGTACGTCCTCGTAAAAATCAAATGAGAAATGTCGAGTAGAAAGAATACAGTACTTAGTAGTCGATGGTGCTCGACCTGGAGATACTCTGTGTCCCATTTCTCTATTCCTATATCCATCATTGTGGTATGTAACACGTAGAAATAATGGTCGGAGACCCCCCAAAGTTACCCCCATTATGGTCAGGAGTGATAGAGGAGTCGATATAGACATGTCCGTCTGTCCGTCCGTCCGTCTGGCCGTCCGTATGAACGAAAGGATTACGGAAACGGTAATTGATAGAGACTTCGTGTTTTTTGCATTCGACTAGGACTGCTCCGGAATTTTACAAGTTTATTTTGCCCATAAAATCACCACCAAGGCTAAAAATTTCTTCGGCACAAAAAAAATTGAGCATGCCAGTAAAGGGATAACGTCCCTCTTAGCCAAAATTCAAAAAGTTCATCAAAATTGGAGTAATAAGATCGGGAAGCATTTATTGTGTTTTTTAGGCGACCTGTACTGGTACAGGGCCTCTTGCAGTCGATTACGCCCGACTGTAATTTTCTTACTTGTTTTTTCGGGGAACAGCAGGGAGCAATTTAAACGCACATCTATGTCACATGACAGTGAACACACATTTAACAAGAAAGAACGCTGTAGATGTGTGTGCTCGACTTCGAGGTACCCTGTGACACCCGTTGAAACTTAAATTTTTATGGAGCATATATTCCTATCTTGATCTTTGTGGGATATTTGTCGTTTCAAAATTAAAAACAGGCTAAAAGTGATCGTGGCTTGAGCATTCTAAACAAATGTCGACCCTAAAGAGTATATGTACCGATTTCTGTAATTTGCATAAAAATAGATTGACTTATTTCGTATTCCGACAGACAGAAAGAAGGATACAGTTGTACATACGGACATGGCTAGGTCGATTTGTTGAGCTTCGCAGTTTTATATATACTATGCTTAAGACTTTATGGGCTTATTGACACCTTCTACTAGGTGTAACAAACTTCATAGCAAAAGGTGAATGCTATTCGCAATATGTATGAAAAGTATCAAAACGCACGTTTCACTCAAATCAACATACTTATACTCTACACAACAAACCAAAATTCATACTAAAGCACGTATTTTATCGATTTTTAAAAAATATCATTCTTAGTTACGTCACTTATAATAAAATATTTCACAAAGGTTCAAATCGGACCACTAAAAGGGCATCCAGTCCCCTACAAAAGTTCACACCAGCATTGACAAATCCGACTGGCTGGGGATGTCTATAAACATCAAGCACTTGGAGACTGTAAAAGTTAATAGTTGGTAATTTTTAATCATTCCTTTAATATACGTGCTTATTCAATATTAAAATCGTGCTCGAACCATTTCAGCATTCTTACATGTTTACTAGTAAAATGAAGGCAACGAGTATAAAAATTTCTCCAGAGCTAGGGTATAAAAGCTGGGATACTTCGACGTTAAAGGCAGTTAGTTGTCTTCGATTGACTAGTAAACAGTTCAAATGTTCAAGTTCGTAGTACTATTATTATTTGTGGCTTGCGCTCTGGGTATTGAAAGGTCCGATCCGCCAAAGGTCCATCAATTCATTGTTGGCGGTAATAATGCGGCTATCACCAGCTTTCCATATCAGGTTGCGTTCCTGGTTAACAATAATTTGGAATGCAGTGCTGTACTATACAGTGCCAACGTCGGTATCTTACCTGCTCATTGCCTAACTAATGGAACACAAAATGTACCGCCAAACTACACTTTCTCAATACGCGCTGGATCCTCA
Source organism: Leucophenga maculata (assembly GCA_035044805.1). Taxonomy (NCBI): domain Eukaryota; kingdom Metazoa; phylum Arthropoda; class Insecta; order Diptera; family Drosophilidae; genus Leucophenga; species Leucophenga maculata. Next base: position 4,509 of record JAWNNP010003218.1, read on the forward strand.
TCCCCGAGCTCTGGTGGCACCGTCGTTAGTATTGTCAATTATATAATTCATAATGGATTCAATGCTGTGACCCATGATAATGACATCGCAGTCTTTCGAATCCAAAATGCACTGACTCAGAGCAGTACCATCAGCTTTATTCCATTGGCTACAACACGACTCGCTTTAAATACACCTTGTACCATTTCCGGCTGGGGTGTTACAGACGTGCTCCAAACAATGTTTCCAACTACGCTGCAGTCCTTAAATGTCACCTATATCCCAAAGCCTCAATGTTCCAGTCCCCCTTATGGCTATGGCAGTACCATTCTAAATAGCATGGTCTGTGCTGGGAGTTCTTCTGGGGGTCCATGCAGGGGTGACTCCGGTGACCCATTGGTTAATAATGGTGTACTATATGGTCTTAACTCATGGGGCGCGGGATGTGCTAATGCTTTATTTCCAGGAGTATTTTCTGACATTGTCACTCTAAGAAGTTGGATAACAACAAATGCAGCCATCGTTTAAGCGGAATTAGTGCTTCCAGCTAGTTTTTAAAATTCGTTTCTTTACATTTCTAAAAACAAATCAAAAAATCAATTTAAAATTTATTTTTCGTTTCAATATTTTTTGTAGAGTGGTTGCAAATAAAAAACAGTTTGAAGCACATTGTTTGAAAATTTTATTTCTCTTTTATTCAATGTATTCAGCAGAACCATTTGATCTCTGAACAGTAGAGATCGACGATTATTGATTTCTTCGTTCAGTACAAGTAATCAGTAAACATGATCCAGCAGCGGTTTTTTGTCGACTCACATGGGTTAATTGTCTATCTATTTGATTTTAAAATTTTTCCCCTCCTGCCCTTCCCCATAAAATCACCTTCAAGCCTAAAAATAAGTATGCCAGTATAGAGATATCGTCCCTCTTTGCCAAAACCCAAAAAGTTCATCAAAATCGGATAAGAAATGTCGATTTTATAAGCAATTTTCTTTTCTTCTTTTTTTTTTCTTTTAATACATAAAAAATGTTTTATAAGGCACTTATTCGTGCAGTGAGAAGTGGTCATAAGCTTGGTCATAAGATCGGGAAACATTTAATGTGTTTGTTAGGAGACCTGAACTTGTACAGGGCCTCTTACAGTCGGTTACGCCCGACTGTAATTTTCTTAATTGTTTTTATTGGGATTAGTGCAAGATAGAAAAAATTTGTCGTTTCAAGCTAAACTTAACGTCGCAACATCAACGCTACTTTTGACTGGGTTTGTGCACAATGGTTCAAAATTCTTTTCTGTTGGACATTAAAATGAAAATAAAGAATTTTATTGTCCAGGTCAAGAGACTGCTGAATAATGCCCCAAAAAATGTTCGACGGCTTAAAGAAAAAATGTTAGCTGGCTTGCATCAGAAATAACATTTTATTCAAAAAACCACAATAGTGGCAATGAAGGTAGACGGCCTCTTCTATCTTATGACGAAGAATGATGAGGTCAAAAAGAAAATTGGTACCGAACTTTCAAAAGAAAATTCAAATCATCTCCTTATTCATGCAGCTTTTATGTCTGCTAAGAAGACAAATGATAGAAATATTTCGCATATTCTGAAAGCAAGATTAAATAATCCAAATTAAGGGAACAGCTTCCATTGAAAGAACCAATACCATTATCACCTAATGAGGCAATACAACAACATACGCTTAAGACTGTTTTACTATATTAAGACTATTGAAAAGAATTCTAATATATATCCAAGCTACGAAAACATGAAGGAGTCTAAGGAAAACTGATAGATAGAAGCGTCTCAGAAACTGTTGCTGAAGTGACACTCCAGAACTTACTTGACCATATTGCATCTGGGATAATTTTATATGAAAAGCCAGTATTTGAATAATTTTTTGATATAAACAAGTTAAGACTTATAGTAAGCAATGGTATTGACGGTTCAACCGTCATATTGGCAAAATAAAAACAAGGAAATGTCCGGGTTATGATACGATAACTGGAGAATTGCTGCAAGAACTTCCAAAGAGAGCTATACTATATCTCCGAAATGTATTTGAATTCCGAAAACAACATTCCACAATTGAACAAATACGTAGAATAGTTAACAAAATTTCTACAGACCTTGATGACAAGAATTATTATGTAGGAGTTTTTCTCGATGTCGAGAAGGCATTTGACAAGGTATGGCACAAGGGATTGGTATTCAAACTTCAATCTCTCCTTCCGCAGGATTTTTATCTTATGCTAAAAAGTTACATTTCAGATAGACACATTTATGTAAAAGTCAAAGACGCTTTCTCGTCAATGAGACAAATAAATGCTGGAATACCCCAAGGGAGTGTATTAGGACCCCTCTTATATGTTCTTTTTACTCAAGATGTACCACACCCGAATTAGCCCTCTTCAATAATTGCTACTTTTGCAGACGACACAGTCCTGCTCTATGCTCATAACGATTTATCTTTAGCTTCTAGAAACCTTCAAGGTACTCTTGATAGCTACAACTATTTGGTTTGAAAAATGGGCTATAAAAATTAATGCAAGCAAGACCACCCAAGTTATATTTACTACAAAACGTGCTTTCGTACCCATTCCCCTAAAAATAAACAATGTTGACATACCCATTGAAAAATCAGCAAAATATTTAGGAATACATTTAGACAGTAAACTGACTTGGAAACTACATATTGAGAAAAAACGAAACCAAATAAAAGAGAAATGTCGACAATTGTACTGGCTTATGAACAAGAAGTCTAAGCTATCGATGTTCAACAGAATATTATTATATAAAAGCATTATCAAACATATCTGGACTTACGGTCTCCAGATATGGGGTACATTAAAAACATCGAACAAATTACAGGAGCTGATTTTGAGTACATTTTCGACTGTGTGCAGCCCTATCTCGGCTATGGTATCGCGAAAGTTGTTCTTCAAAGCTTCAATTGTCTTTGGTTTGTTGGCGTAATACTTATCTTTGACGGCTCCCCACAAATAATAGTCCAACGGTGTCAAATCGCAGCTCCTTGGTGGCCAAACGACATCAAAATTTCGACTGATAATTCGATCTTCAAAAACAGTGCGCAAACATTGGCTGTGTGGCACGGAGCGCCATCCTGTTGAAACCAAATGTCAACAAGGTCCTCATCTTCAATTGTTGTGAACAAAAATTCACTTAACATAGCCCGATAGCGCTCACCATTGACTGTAACCGTCTCACCTTCTTCATTTTCAAAGAAAAATGGTCCAATGATGACTTTCGACCAAAATCCACACCAAACAGTCACTCGTAATGGGTGCATCGGCAATTGTTCAATTACGTGTGGGTTATCCGTGCCCCAAATACGACAATTTTGCTTGTTGACATAGCCACCAAGATGAAAATGAGCTTCATCTGAAAAGATGATTTTTTCACAAAATCAGCATCGATTTCCCAGCGTTCTTCGAGCGTATACACAACCATTTTCGTTCAGCGGAATAATAATACTAACTTTCTGTCAAATCTGTCATGAGCTAAGTGTCTCGGAATAACCGGTAGTTAAACAAAAAGATGGTGGAACCGATATGTCTACTACGCAATGCATTCGCCTAAACCGAATACCTCGCAAGGTTTCGGTTTTTGGAGTTCGTTCTGAACATATCATATCGCGTCGGTTACTAGAAGTGGCGAATCAGTATAGAATCTGACAAAGACACAATGCTGATACGCAAAAAGGACATAAAAAGAAAACTTCGGTCTGCAATGGGTTTACAAACCAAGCTAAAATGGTTCTGGAAATTCCAACGATGAAGGGCATTTTCAATTATTTGCCTCTATATTGGAAATCGATGAAGAGCTATTAAAGAAACTTTATATATTTTTAGTAGTTATATTATGCGAATATATTTGTTCGATTATATTCCAAAAATTTTGTGAAGAGACACTTCGTTTGCATTTAATGATATATTCGTGGTACCCAATGCCCGCTACATTTTAGTTCACGGCGCACAGATTATAGAGTAATCTGTACTTCCTATGGACCGCTTAGGCGAAAACGCATCTGTGGCTCGCAACAAATATTAAAACCGTTACAGAAAAAAAAACCGACTCAACAATTTAACAGACGTATACCACCGCGCTTTGGATTCTTCTGATCCTAGTTTTTCAAGCATCGCTTCAAGAAAGGCTTCAAAAGCACAACAACTATCAATAGAACTTGTTAAACTTTTCAAGTTGCCAACATTTGAAGTTGCAGACCAAACAGATAAACAGATAAATAAATATTAACTAAAAAAAATAATTCGAAATTCACAAATAATACAAGTATGAACACCAAATCCTCCAAGTTTCAACTTTCGAACTTTAAACTTAGTGTTTTTGACCAAAAAAAAAGGCAATTCCGCCCAATGAATATTGTATACAAGCAATCTGAAGATGGAAAAGAAAAATCCAAATATCCAAACTTAACATTTTAACATACCTAGAGATATCACTTATGTTTGTATTGTTAGAGTTAGTAAGTTAAATACAATTTATCTGAAGAAAAGATAGTCCGTATAAGATTTAGGTATTTGATGTTCATATGGACAGCCAGATAGACGATGTTGGTCCATATTTTCGACCGATTTTATATATTTAGACATTGTCTGAATATGAGATTCAAAACTCATCAAGTTCTATCGAACATTTCTCGATCACATTTTTCAGGAAGGCTGTCATCACCATCCAATGCGTGTCGACAAAAGCAGGTGCTGGATCATGTTTACTATTACTTGTACTGAACGAATAAATCAATAATCGCCGATCTCTACTGTTCAGAGATCAAATGGTTCTGCTGAATACATTGAATAAAAGGAAATAAAATTTTCAAAGAATGTGCTTCAAACTGTTTTTTATTTGCAACCACTCTACAAAAAATATTGAAACGAAAAATAAATTTTAAATTGATTTTTTGATTTGTTTTTAGAAATTTAAAGAAACGAATTTTAAAAACTAGCTGGAAGCACTAATTCCGCTTAAACGATGGCTGCATTTGTTGTTATCCAACTTCTTAGAGTGACAATGTCAGAAAATACTCCTGGAAATAAAGCAATAGAACATCCCACGCCCCATGAGTTAAGACCATACAGTACACCATTATTAACCAATGGGTCACCGGAGTCACCCCTGCATGGACCCCCAGAAGAACTCCCAGCACAGACCATGCTATTTAGAATGGTACTGCCATAGCCATAAGGGGGACTGGAACATTGAGGCTTTGGGATATAGGTGACATTTAAGGACTGCAGCGTAGTTGGAAACATTGTTTGGAGCACGTCTGTAACACCCCAGCCGGAAATGGTACAAGGTGTATTTAAAGCGAGTCGTGTTGTAGCCAATGGAATAAAGCTGATGGTACTGCTCTGAGTCAGTGCATTTTGGATTCGAAAGACTGCGATGTCATTATCATGGGTCACAGCATTGAATCCATTATGAATTATATAATTGACAATACTAACGACGGTGCCACCAGAGCTCGGGGATGAGGATCCAGCGCGTATTGAGAAAGTGTAGTTTGGCGGTACATTTTGTGTTCCATTAGTTAGGCAATGAGCAGGTAAGATACCGACGTTGGCACTGTATAGTACAGCACTGCATTGCAAATTATTGTTAACCAGGAACGCAACCTGATATGGGAAGCTGGTGATAGCCGCATTATTACCGGCAATAATGAATTGATGGACCTTTGGCGGTTCGGACCTTTCAATACCCAGAGCGCAAGCCACAAATAATAATAGTACTACGAACTTGAACATTTGAACTGTTTACTAGTCAATCGAAGACAACTAACTGCCTTTAACGTCGAAGTACCCCAGCTTTTATACCCTAGCTCTGGAGAAATTTTTATACTCGTTGCCTTCATTTTACTAGTAAACATGTAAGAATGCTGAAATGGTTCGAGCACGATTTTAATATTGAATAAGCACGTATATTAAAGGAATGATTAAAAATTACCAACTATTAACTTTTACAGTCTCCAAGTGCTTGATGTTTATAGACATCCCCAGCCAGTCGGATTTGTCAATGCTGGTGTGAACTTTTGTAGGGGACTGGATGCCCTTTTAGTGGTCCGATTTGAACCTTTGTGAAATATTTTATTATAAGTGACGTAACTAAGAATGATATTTTTTAAAAATCGATAAAATACGTGCTTTAGTATGAATTTTGGTTTGTTGTGTAGAGTATAAGTATGTTGATTTGAGTGAAACGTGCGTTTTGATACTTTTCATACATATTGCGAATAGCATTCACTTTTTGCTATGAAGTTTGTTACACCTAGTAGAAGGTGTCAATAAGCCCATAAAGTCTTAAGCATAGTATATGGGCAAATCTCGCGTGACGCACGTTACATTCGTACGCTTTTGTAGATTACTTTATAAAATTTTTTTGGGTTTTTAGAAGATATACCGTGAACTTTAGTATAGTGCATAGAGGGATTGAAGTGTACTTTCGAATGACATGTAATATAGCTTCTTTACTTTTACCTTTTCCGAAATAATTGTTCATAAAGTGTTGTGACGCACGCTACACAAAATGGAAGTTACTTTTAAATTTTCAATTTCATTTGTAATTTTTAGCGAATTATGCATAATAAAGTACACAAAATCCAATATCTAAAATAAAGCTGAGAATAATAGAATTAAGAATTTGCTTATTTGGAGTCGAAAAAGTTTATGGTTTTTTAGCAAACACCGTGAACGATTGTGACGCACGTTACGTGACGCACGCTACATTTTTTCCATGGTAGGAAAAATTTAGCGTGCGCTACGAAAATAGAACCAAATTTTTTTTTTGTTTGGGTAATAATTCTTTAACTCTCAATTTTGTTAACCTTTTTATTTTTTTTTAAAATAAACTTGTAAAATTCCGGAGAAGTCCTAGTCCAATGCAGAAAACACGAAGTCTCTATCTATTACCGTTTCCGAGATTCTTTCGTTCATACGGACGGACGGACTGCTGCTCTTTTTAGGCAAAACTGAAATCGTGACGCACGCTACAGAAATTAAATTGCCAAAAAAAAACAAAAAAAAATATGTAGAACTTTGTTTTTAAATAAACTTAATAGTAAAAAATAGATATGATTTAGAACTATAGACGACTTAAAATAAAAATTTTTTTTTATACTAACAATATAAAAAAACCTTAATTTCCGTGACGCACGCTACAAAGCTTGGTCTTGACGTTTCATACCTAATTTTAATTATTCCAAAATAGAAACATAATAACTGTTATACAAAATTTGAAGAGAATTAAACAAACCTTAATATAGCTATCTGTCCGATCTTCTATGTTAACAATAATGTTATATTATGTATACCGAAAAAATGTTAATTTTTGGTATAAAAGTAACAACACCGAGGTTGGGTTGGGTTTGGTAATAACTTTTGTATTTATAAACATCGAAATGTTTTTTT
>JAWNNP010003221.1:0-51042 GCA_035044805.1 Leucophenga maculata
TTTTCCACATCTAAATCAAAAGAATATGCTTCGATACACTCATATGTGTCTAAGTCATCTTCATTATCGTTATCATCTGCATTGATATTATTTATATTCGTTGGTCTTCAAAGTTCAATAGCTTCTGCCAGATAACAGTGTTTTTTATTTTGCAGTAGCCTCTTCTGAATATAAATGCTGGAAACCAGGGGATCCGATGAATCCAGCGCTCGACAAAAAACGTCCGTCAAAGTATTAAGACGACTGTTTTGTCTTGCGTGTGATCGTCTATCTTTTTTTAAAATTTATTTCGGGCCTCCGATGCGTTTTCAGCTAGGCAGCCAAGTGGAAGGGGGATGTGGCTGTGACCTGAGCCCCATGAGCTAATACTTTGTGTACCGTAGCTGACATTGGGTACTAGGGATATTTTTCCAATGTATAAAGCGCCAGCGTTCTTACAGACATTTTGAAATTTCTGAACATCAATTTCGAAGTTGCAAGAAATGGTTATTAAAAGAAAATAGAAGTTTCTTAAAACTTGTCGGTCAAAACCAAGTCCGTATTTAAAAAAGCTTTTCTAGCTGTGTTCCCATCATTAGTGCTGCCGCTTCCGTTTGCCTTCCAAGCTTCGCCCATAATTTTTCTTGAATTTCCTCTGTCCGCGCAGACATTTTTTCTTTGTCTTCAGGGCTACGTACTTGCCATTTATTGATACCTATCCTATAGACAATTTTCAAAACAAATTCGAAAAAACGAATCCACGCGTGTAGAGGACTTACTCCGTATTCAAGCGCTTGTAAAGTTTTTGGAATAAAGTTGTCCGATTCCAGATCAGTGATTGTAATGAATTGCATGGGCTTAGCTCCACATATTGGGCAAGACTGGGTTGAATTGTTTACAATCAAAATATTCAGGACTTTTCCGTCAATTCATGTTTAATGTCATTTTCAGCTCAAAAGTTATGCTATACCTTTTTTGTTCGCATCTTCATTTACAATCGGCAATAAATTTTTGATTTCTAAGTCCAAGTTTGCTTTTGAGTCTTCGTTTCTTTAAAGAACTCAATTTTAAATATTAAGGGGTCTGCAAAATCGCACAGACTGCGGAGAGCGGTTCATCCAAATAACTTGACCTATCGTATCAACCAATATTAGTGGGATTAGGGTTGTTACAAACAAAGACTGATCCAATGTTTCTGATGCATCCAATTCGAAATTTTGTTTGTAGAGGCTTTGCCCAGTTGGGCCGTCAAATCCATAACTAGCAATTAGTTTCATTTCAGAAATATCTGCATATACTCTAACCACATAGCTTTGTAACAACATTACGCGCTCGACTATGTGCTTCAACAAGTTTTGTAAAGGAACAGACGCGACTGACTCAGAAATAGATATTCCTTTAGGTCTACATTTTTCTTTCGCAGCAATCAATTTGTTGTAGCTCGGGTAATTGTCGCAATTTCGCTTTTTTGCTATATTGTCTAATGCTCATATATTGTCTTTTTGTAAGCCTATTTTCAATTAGAAAGGCTTCTTGTGGAGTAAAAGGTACACGTTCAGCTTTCTGTTTTCCTTCTTCCGCGATTTTTGAATGCGCCTTCTTTGCAGCGACCGCTGCTGCGTGGACAAGAAGCTTTGCATTATTGCCATTGTCTTCTGAAACCTCTGAAGCTTATGTGCGCTTTAAGCGAGAACTCCTTCATCGAAGCTTAATCGTAGACAACCAACATTTTTGGTGGATTCTTCAATCAAACGTGATGCAAGCCAACATTGATGTTTCGTTTTAAATCTTTAAACCGTTCGATTGCATTTGTTTAAATGAAAATTAATGTGGGCAACAAAGTTCTTAATTTTCTTTTTAATAGACTCCTCCATGTTTTGATTGAGCTTTCGGGGATTTTGCTGAAGCACAAAATTAGATAGGCATACGGCTTGCCGATTATTCGCAAGCCAAAACTCGGCGTAACTCAAATCAATGTTGTCAGGAAAATGTGCAAGATCGTGTAAATAAGATCAGTATCCTCGCTTTATATAAATATTGAAGAACAATATTCTGTTATTAGTTACGACAATCCAACATACTTTTATTCCACGGAACGCATCAAGTTTGAAGTTAGAATCGCTAAAAGCACCACTTTACAAAAACACAGATAAACAAAGAAAACCACATAAAACACTTATTTCGAGATAACACATATATTATATACTATATGTACCCGGCACGCTTTGCTGCGCCCAGTAAAAATTATTTTCATTACACAATATATTCTCCTCCTACTCGACTCCAAGCAATTCTCTATTTCTTCCAGCAATATTCAAAACCGATAAATCAAATAACTTTTTTTTACTTTTAAACTATGAAACTTTATTCTCTTTTCTTAACTTGATTACTTCATCCGATCCCATTAACATGTATACTAAATTTCATCCATGTACTTCAATTGGATGCAAAGACATGTTGAATATTTTGTATCGTTCGTATGGGGGGTGGAGTATAGGTCCCCTCTGATTTTGACCAAACTTAACACAATTACTTTTCTCGATTCCATTAACATTTGTAATAAATTTCGCCCCGTACCTCAGATGTTGAATTTTGTTTACCGCTTGTATGGGGGTGGGGCACAGCCCTCTCCGATTAAGCCTATGTTACTGAGGGTGAATGTAGCTTTCCAATGGTGAAAGAATTTTTGAAATCGACACAGTAGTTTTTGAGTTTACTCATTACAAACACAGACACAAAAATACAAATCTTTCCTCTTCATATTATTAGTATAGCTACCTTCAACTTTGTTTTCCATTCTAATTTGCATAAATATTCTAAGTAAATCTTGAGTTACACTAATTTGAAATGTGCCTTTCCTTGCAGTAAATGAACAGCTGACTTCCAGGGCTGCCCAAATTCGCAAGGCTTCGTTTTCAATTATATTACTATGCTTTTTAACTGCCCCTTAAAAAAAAAATTAATTTCTGCCAAATTTTTTTTTTCATTTGGACCAGTGTGCAGTGGTTGGTTAATACCACGCTTCAGGAAGAGGGAGGTGGTCTGCTAATTGTCTAGTTTCTTGCACTGGGAATCGAGATCTACTTAAAATTACTGTATAATCGACAAATGCATATGTTGTAAGTCTATGATCTGTTGGAACGTGTGTTCAGAATGCATTACATTGCACGTAGAACACTCAAGAATCTTGTGTGTATTTTGTGGAAGTAGCAAATTAGATCTATATATTAAATAAGTGTATCGAGTCATAAGTAGTGAAATGCTTGAGTAGCATCACGGTGCCTTAATACTCCCATGCATTTCGCAGAAAGTAAACTTGGTTGTGCTGTTTAGCATTAAGTGTTTAGCTGCTGCAGTGAAAACATAGTCAATATCAATTGCTCAGTTCAAAACTGCGTTGACTTCAATGTAGTTCATTTTTATATTTGAACCAGTTTGTTTTGCATGTAGTGAATTTGTTGGTGTACTCCTTAACTTGAGGGCGCTCTAGTAAGCTAAAGATAATTAAAAAATGTATTTAATATGGTTTGATATGTTGTTGCACATGTTCCCAACAACCTTTGACAGGGTCAGCTCTTTTTTGAATTTGACATTTTTCGACTTGGTTTTCGTTTTGGTGCGCCTCATCGACTTTTTGCTATACAAAACAATCAAAGTCTGCCTATATTAAATTTTGGGTGAAACATAAAGTTAAGTGCTCTTATGACTTAAAATGTAGAATTATAAAATATTTTTCGAGACAAATTAAAAGCCATAATTTTTTTTAACACACCTCGTATATATGTACATAAAATTGTTTTGGCTTTTTGTCTACTAAATTAGCATTTGTGGCATACCTATTTTAATATGTACATTACAAAGCTTTCATGAAAGTGATCATCCGCTTAAGCGATATAATGAGGACACTGAGAAGAAGCATGTTCACGAAACTGAGCACGTATTCAGAGTCGCTTACCCTGTCCTTAATGGCGGCATTTTTTAAAGTTAACCGAGTCAAATATGATTGTGGATTGTTTTTTGTATTTTTGAATGTAATTTAACGGTTTATACTTTATTCTCTTGATTTGAGGCAAATAATTTAAATTTTTCATATCGATAAATGAAAAATATGGCACAAGCTTTTTTCGCAATAATACTAATCTTTTTTGTTCATTTATTTTTTCTGCCTTTATTAAAATATTTTTTTTTTTGTTCGTTTTAATAAAGGGATGGCTTAAAAGAAAAACCAAAGTCGGAAAAGCCATAAAGTTCAGCTAAAAAATCGAAAAATTAAAAATAGCTAATATTGTATGGGAATCGCTTGCAGATTACTTTTATTAGATAACAAGTTTAGGAGAAGTAACCCTATAATTGTTAGTCCTATTGAAAGCGATACACAAAATAAATCATATCTTTGCATCGTTTTGAGCTACAGCGATGAAATTTGATAAAAATGGTAATGGGTAATGGTAATGGGTAATGGTAATGGGTAATGATAATGGGTAATGGTAATGGTAATGGGTAATGGTAATGGAATTGGTAATGGGTAATAGTAATGGGTAATGGTAATGGGTAATAGTAATGAGTAATTGTAGGTCCATTGGACAAGTGTAGACAGTTTGGCTTTACTGGCCATGGGTGAATCGGGCGGGATTTACTCACTTAACATAGTTCGTCAACTTTAACATTTTTGATTTTCATAGTACGTCGCAACGCAAGTGAGGCTTTGACATGGGGTATGATCTTTTAATAACATTTAATAACTCGAAAACAAACAAAAAAGGATTTTTGAAAATCAAGTACTTTGTAGAAAAAAAAACTTGATTAAAAAAACTTTCTATTTGAAATAAAAAAAATAGTAAAAATCGAGACCGACGATGAAAATAAATTTTTGGTATTTAGAAATTTTGGGTAAAATTCAAAAATTATCCAAAATCAACTTCACCATCAAAAAAATCCTATCAAATCATGTCGTGAAAAATGTTGTTATCTTTCTGTTCAAGTATAATAAATAAACAAAATAGAGCATATCAACCAAGAACCCAAAACTTTGACCCCTCCCTCTCGATCAATTATTAACAAAATTGAACAAATTTTGTCTTTGTTACCGACGTATAAGACAATTTATAAAAAAAAAATTAGATAAATCAGAGAATATTTTTTTTTTGGTGTACAATTGATGTTAAGTCCACCATATATAAAACAAGTAAGAAAATCACAGTCGGGCGTAACCGACTGTAAGAGGCCCTGTACCAGTGCAGGTCGCCTAACAAACACATTAAATGTTCCCCAAGCTTATGACCAAACACATGACCACTTCTCACTGCACGACTAAGTGCCTTTTAAACCATTTTTTTATGTATGAAACGAAAAGGGGGGTCGCTCAAATTCAATTGCTTATAAAATCGTCATTTATTATCCGATTTTATTGAACTTTTCGGATTTTTGCTAAGAAGGACGATATCTCTATACTGGCATACTTACTTTTTTTTGTGCCGAAGTAATTTTTACCCTTGGGGATGATTTTATGGGGAAGGGGGGGGAGGGGCAAGTTTTTAAAATAAACTTGTAAAATTCCGGAGCAGTCCTAGTCGAATGCAAAAAACACGAAGTCTCTATCTATTACCGTTTCCGAGATCCTTTCGTTCATACGGACGGCCAGACGGACAGACGGACATGTCTATATCGACTCCTCTATCGCTCCTGACCATAATGGGGGTAACTTTGGGGGGTCTCCGATTATTATTTCTACCTGTTACATACATTTGCACAAAACCAATAGGCTCTTGTACCTTCGGTACAGGGCCTAACAACACCTTCACACGTGACAGCAGTGCAAACTAGCGCCCAAACATGTGTGTGTGTTACATACGCTGCGATTTGTTGCACAACTAAGTTGTACAACGGTTGGTCGATTAGATAAAGATAACTACAACATACACACACACACGTGGCATTCAGTTGAATAACTTTGTATATCATTATATATCTATATATATAAAAATGAATGAATGAATGAGGAAGCAAAACCATCCAACCGATTGAGCTGAAATTCACAGACAATCTTCAGTTCATTCAGGAGAGTGTTCGAGTAAAGTTTGGTCAAAATCGGAGGGGGCTGTGCCCCACCCCCAATACAAGCGATAAACAAAATTCATTATATCTTTGCATCCATCTGAGTTACGGGGACGAAATTTATTATACATGTTAATGGGATCGGGAAAAGTAATCGTGTTACGTTTGGTCAATATCGGAGGGGGCTATGGCCCACCCCCCATACAAGCGATAAACAAAATTCATTATATCTTTGCATCCATCTGAGTTACGGGGACGAAATTTATTATACATGTTAATGGGATCGGGAAAAGTAATCGTGGTACGTTTGGTCAATATCGGAGGGGGCTATGCCCCACCCCCCATACAAGCGATAAACAAAATTCATCATATATTTGCATCCATCTGAGGTACGGGGACGAAATTTATTACACATGTTAGTGGGATCGGGAAAAGTAATCGTGTTACGTTTGGTCAATATCGGATGGGGCTATGCCCCACCCCCCATACAAGCGATAAAAAAAATTCATCATATCTTTGCATCCATCTGAGGTACGGGGACGAAATTTATTACACATGTTACCGGGATCGGGAAAAGTAATCGTGTTAAGTTTGGTCAAAATCGGAGGGGGCTATGCCCCACCCCCCATACAAGCGATAAACAAAATTAATCAGATCTTTGCATTTTAAGAATTATAAAGACAACGACCGCCCCTGACCCCCCTGGATACGTCCTTGTTTATATGTACACATAATACAGCAATAAGTATACATACCTCTCATATAATATGTTTTCTTTCCAGTTATATTTTAAAAATAATATAGGTACATATCTACGTATCTATACAAAAACACAATTTTAAGAATATAACTTTTCAATATTTTTCTTCTGTTTTTGTTTTATGCTATACTAGCTTTTACCCGCGACTTCGACCGCGGATCTTCATATAAAAAGTAGCATAGCTAATTACTTTTCTTATTTTGCCTCATTTGTGAAACTATACGGGGGTGGGGCAACGCCCCCTCCGATTATGTCCAAACTTAACAGGTTGACTTCTCCTCATCCTCGTACACCAAATTTCATCTCTGTACCTTAAATGGATGCAAAAATTTGACAAATGTTGATTGTCGCTTATATGGGGAGAGGGGCAACACCCTCTCCGATTTTGTCAAAACATAGCCTATGTTCTTTTCCATCATCCCATCTATCTCTATACCAAAATTCAGACGAGTTGGTTGAGCGGTCCATACATACATCCATATATACATCAAACTTTCGCATTTATAATATTAGTTCGATTATATTAAAAGCAATGCAATTTTATGTGATCGCTATTATATTCCATACTCCTCTTTACGTAACCATGCCAATAAAATACCAACTTTATCAGCTAAATTCTTCACCCACTACCTCGGGAGGCGTTGCCCTTCTAATCCATAATTCATTACAACACGAACTAATTAACTGCAATCAGGACTTTGATACTATCTGCGCTCGCATCACCGTTATAAGTTCTTATATATCTCCCAGCCAAACTTTTTCCCTAGAAAACCCTTACAACGTGTAAAATAATCTTTCATTCCCAACTATCATTATGGGAGTCTTCAAAAGTTGGCATCAGCTATGGGGCTCTTCCGTCAATAACACCAAGAGAAATATTTCATAAAAATGTATTATTCAGTCGACTCTAAATCGTTTAAATGACGGATCACCTACCCATTCAGTACACACCACACCTTTTCAAACATTGATTACGAACTGCAATGTCTTAAAGACACTAAATGTTACTACTGGTCAATTTCTAAACGAAATATCTCAACTCATGCCATAACACAATATAAAAAAAGCAAATGCCCAATTCAAGTGACATCTCAAATTAGCTAAACGATCTTCAATCCAAAACTTCACCTCTGAAATAAATCCTACAACTAATACTAAGAAGATATGATCAAACATGAGAGCTTTCTGCGGCAAAAAACAACGATTTTCAATTCACTGTAACTGTCCGAAACAGTCAGTCCCTAATTTTCAATATTGATCACAAGATTCTGAAGATACTAATTTCTCTTCTTACTTTCGTCTTAACAAACAAAACATTCACCTCAATTCAAACATTATTTCTTCAATTACTGTCCAAAAACTACAAGAACCCATAAGTTATAATGAACTTAATGCCGCACTTTCAAAATTAAAAGGCAAAACACCAGGCATTGTCAGAATTTCTTATCCTATGCTAAAAAATCTTCATACTTCCGTTAAAC
The DNA here is from genome assembly GCA_035044805.1 of Leucophenga maculata. Taxonomy (NCBI): domain Eukaryota; kingdom Metazoa; phylum Arthropoda; class Insecta; order Diptera; family Drosophilidae; genus Leucophenga; species Leucophenga maculata. The sequence goes on from JAWNNP010003221.1 coordinate 8,275, forward strand.
ATAGACTCCTAAACCTATACAATAGCATTTTCACTAACTTCTGTAAAATTATCCTAATTATTAAAACTTATTCTAATAAAACATCCCTTATCTCCTACAGACCAATCTCACTTAACTCTTGCTTGGTACAAAACACTTGATTTAGCTGGATTTAAAAAGGGGCGACATTCGTACGCATTCAAAGTGAAAAAAACATATGCGGTTGACATTTCTGTGGAAATGCCCTTGTGTAAAAAAAAAAAACAGTTTCAAATCCATATAAATTCAGCAATGTAAATGTCTTAAAAATTCTGGGAATATTTTTCAATAAATCCCATAACTCGAACGACCATATAGCTAATCTCGTTCTTTCTCTATCAAATAGATTAAACATAATTAAATGTTTATCTTACCACAAATACAATTGTAATCAACTCACACTCGTATCTGTAATTAATATTAAAATTTGACTTCGGTTTATATCTGTATGGCAACGCTTTTAAGACACAACGCAAAAAAATTAAGTGAATCTATCATTCTGCCATACTACTCGCTCTGGGAACCTTAAGATCAACCCCAATTAATAATCGTCTCTTTGAATCTAATATTATTTATGTAGAACGTAGAAAAGAAATGATCTTCGCCAACCTAATTAAGTATATATTAAGTTTATTCTACACTCTAAAGACTCTCCTATAGCCACCCCAGTATTCAACATTTTATAATCAAAAAAAGTTCAAAGAAACCAGTCTTCATTGCTTACTTATATGGCCGTCAACCGTCTTCCGGTCATGGCCGCGTCTAGGAAGGCGCGCCAGCCTCCATAATCTTGTGCGCGCTGGCGCCAGTCGTTTTAAATGCCAAGTACGGAGAGATCTCTCCATACCTGGTCATTCCATCGAGTGCCCGGTCGTCCTCTATGTCGGCGTCCACCAATTCAGTTGGGGCCCTCCATGTAAACCATGCGTGCTGGAGCTCTTTCATCTATTCGAATGAGGTGCCCAGCCCAGTGCAGCCGCTGGAATTTTATGCGCTGGACTATGTCAACCTCATCAAATAGCTCGTAAAGCTTGCGGTTCATACGGGACCTAAACTCCTCGCCGACTCTAATAGGACCAAAGATCCTGCGAAGAATCTTTCTTGCTCAACGATGACTCGTCCAACTCAATCACGGTCCATGCCTCTGCGCCATACAATAGAACCGGGAGTATCAGCGTCTTATAGATCTTTATTTTCGTCAGTCGAGAGAGGGTTTTACTTCTCATTTTTTTGCTTAGCCCAAAAAAGCATCTGTTTGCAAGCGTGATTCTTAGCCTTATCTCCAGGCTGACGTTGTTGTTGCTGGTAATTTCTGTTCCAAGATAGACGAAGTTTTCTACAACACTGAAGTTGAAATTCTCCATCGTCACTGACCGTACAAGACGCGATGACGCAGTGCGAGAAGACACCAAGTACTTCGTCTTGTCCTCATTCACCGCTAGACCCATGAGCCGAGACTATTTTTCAATCTCCGAGAACGCCTTGCTGACTCGCCGTTCCTGCGTACCGATGATATCGATGTCATCAGCGTAAGCGAGCAGCATCACTTCCATCAGGAGATTGAAAAAATCGCACGACAGAGAACCTCTCTTGGTATCAAAGGGGTCGGAGAGGTTTTTCCCCACCCTGATAACGCTTTGTGTGTTAGATAGCGTCGCCGTGCAAAGACGGACAATCTTTGCCGGGATACCTAGTGCAGACAGGGCGTCGAAGAACTTCGATCGTATCGGCGTGTCGAAGGCGGCTTTATAATCGACAAATAGGTGGTGACTGTCTTTGTTGAACTCACGGGTCTTTTCCAAGATTTGGCGTAAAGTGAATATTTAGTCACTGGTAGACCTTTTTGGTCTGAAGCCACACTGATATCGTCCTATCAGTGAATCGGTACATGGCTTCAGCCTATTACACAATACAAACAGCTGGGTCTCCTTCTTAAAGAAGTCTTCATTACATCGCGCAATTGAACTAAGCAAAGAACTTTACTTACCAGTCAAACAAATATGAACCAAAACTAGCAACAACCCACCTTGCTCATTTAACTCCACATCGCTAAACACTGAGCTTCACTCACTTCCCAAATCGACACCACCACCAACAACTTTTGAAAAACTTGTCTTAGAAATAAAAAACTCCTTGCAATTCCATACGTTTTTGTACCAGATGGATCACATTCATACATGTCATCATTCTACATAATCTCCCCTAACTCAACAAAGATATCTCTTCTTTCATACTTTACCTCGATTTATTCTGCAGAAATTATAGCCATTTATGACGTGGTCAGAAAAGCTAAAGCTGAACACGGTCACTTCACTATTTGCACCGATTCTTTGTTTCAATTGAACCCATAGCCAATATTTCCAACCATAGTTTTTATCCATCCTACTTCCTACTAATATTATAAATGCGAAAGTTTGTATGGATGTATGTATGGATGTTCCTCTCTTACGGCCAAACCGCTCAACCCATTCGTCTGAATTTTGGAATAGAGATTGATGGGATGATGGAAAAGAACATAGGCTATGTTTTGACAAAATCGGTGGGGGCGTTGCCCCACCACCCATATAAGCGATATTTAAAATTTGTCATATCTTTGCATCCATTTAAAGTACAGAGATGGTATACATGTTAAAAGGATGAGGAGAAGTCAACCTGTTAAGTTTGGACAAAATCGGAGGGGCGTTGCCCCACCCCCCCATATAAGCATTAATCAAAATTTGTCATATCTTTGCATCCATTTAAGCTACAGAAATAAAATTTGGTATACATGTTAAGAGGATGAGGAAAAGTCAACCTGTTAAGTTTGGACAAAAACGGAGGGGGCGTTGCCCCACCCACCATATAAGTGATAATCAAAATTTGTCATATCTTTGCATCCATTTAAGGTACAGAAATAAAATTTGGTATACATGTTAAGAGGATGAGGAGAAGTCAACCTGTTAAGTTTGGACAAAAACGGAGGGGGCGTTGCCCCACCCCCATATAAGCGATAATCAAAATTTGTCATATCTTTGCATCCATTTAAGGTACAGAAATAAAATTTGGTATACATGTTATGAGGATGAGGAGAAGTCAAACTGTTAAGTTTGGACAAAATCGTTCAGAAAAATTTTAGCACCGACGACATGAAAAAATATATCGCTACCCACTACCGGAAGCAATTTAAAACAATCTGACACCTAACTAACTCTCACTACAAACTTCTAAATCAAAAAGAAAAGTCATTGCATGGACTATGGACACCTCTTTCTGGAACCCACTTTAAATCGACGTGATCTATGCAAAATAATTCGACTCCGCCTAGGACATACCAACCTAACTCACAAACACCTTTCAGTAATGTTTTTAGTTTTTGTAATCTAAATACTACAAATACTATATATATATAAATATATATACACTATCTCATAATTTACAACCAATACAAAAACTATTTTACATATAGTATCTCTGTTGGCAAAACATATTAATAAATTTTTAGCATATATTAGCAAATAAGTAAACTTAAGGCAATCGTATTTATATCGTGTAGCTAGTTTGTTTTGTAATTTCTAGATTATATTCAAACTTTTTATAAATAAAAAATATATTGAAACAATGTTTATAAATGGCCACTCTGTTCAATATAAATGTACACGTGACGTCAATCTACCTAAAAACAAATTTTTATAACAAAATAATATTATGTTACTTCTGTGAAGTTTCCAAGGAAAATCATTATTATTAGTTTGCAATAGATAAAAACGTTGATTGTGTAATTACAAGCCTTAAGTTGTGGTTCTTTCATAATTTATTGTGGCCAATTTTATTGGTGACTCCTTTATTAACCGCTCATTTTTCGTTTATTTTCAGGCAGCTTCGCCACGCTGGGAACCACAAATAGCCGTCCTCTGCGAAGCCGGTCAAGTTTACCAGCCTCAATATCTTTCCGAAGAGGGGCGCTGGGTAACCGACCTGAGCAAAAAATCATCAGGTGCAACATGCTTGCGTGACAAAATGGATCTGCTGGATTATTGTAAAAAGGTAAACATGTAGTTTTGTATAATTATTGAAAAGTAAATAGTTTCAGCTATTGATAAAACATATTTTTTTTGTTATGTACTCTGAAAAAATCATAGCGAAAACATAGGGGCAAAATTTTAAAATAAACTTGTAAAATTTCGGAGCAGTCCTAGTCGAATGCAAAAAACACGAAGTCTCTATCTATTACCGTTTCCGAGATCTTTTCGTTCATACAGACGGACAGACGGGCAGACGGACATGTCTATATCGACTCCTCTATCACTCCTGACCATAATGGGGGTAACTTTGGGGGGGTCTCTGACCATTATTTCTATCTGTTACATACATTTGCGCAAAACCAATAGGCTTTTGTACCTTCGGTACAGGGCCTAAAAATATGGTTTAACATTGTATTAAACATCTCATATTTAAATTAAAGCGCGTTTCACATTGTTTCACATTGTCGATTAATAATGTTTTCATTTATATATATTTTGCGTCTCTAGTAAAATCAAATATTACTAAAGCATAGTTCACACGGTAGAATATATTCGACACTCTCATCACATTGCTTTGAAATAAGTTTCAAATATGTACAAATTTTAACTAAATGTGACAGCAAACTCAACGGAAATAGTTAATACTGCCAGATAACTGGCACTGTGTGAACTAAGCTTAACTTAAATGGTCCAACTTTTTTTTTCGGTCATGACCGCACGTGAAAACGCATACCAGTCGCTGTAACAAGAGAGAGGTGCTTACATCTAATTTGCTTGCTAATCCTAAAATACATTAGCAAGCGTGGTTCTTCGCTTGATCTCGAGGCTGATTTTTTTGTTGCTGGTCATTTCGAATCCATGTTTTCTGCAACACTAAAGTTGATATTCTCCATTGCACTTAGATCGAAACTGACATATTCTGTATGTATGGACATTGGCGTAGATCGTGTTCCATCAACAGATTAAAATAATCACACGATACTGGGTAACCCTGTTGAGGAACCTTCCTACCCTGACAAGTGTGTAGGACGAAAAACTTCGTCCGTAAGCGGCTTTACAATCGAGAAATAGGTGATGCGTTTCCCAGTGTGAAAGTTTGATCAATGGTTGACCTTTTTGGCTTAAAGCTACACTGATTCTGTCCTATCTGTATATTCGCACATGAATGCAACCTTTTAAAAAGTACATGTGTTAGAACCTTTATACCCGATTGAAAGTAGACTTTATTATTGGCGGAAAAAGCGGGGTTTCTTTTTTTTGAAGATAGGACAAGGGGTACTGATATTCCAGTCATTGGGCGTGCATTCATCGGATCATATTTTGCATAAAAATTGGTGCATCATCTTTTCAAGTCATAAACTCAGCCTATCGAAATCAGCTTCTTTTTGTATGTTTCTGCATAATTCATCACGAAAGTAACTGCGGACTTAAAGACGCTTGGCTTTTAGATACATTTTTCGAGCTTTTTTTTTATCGCATAAATTCAAACCATCTTCAAGAAACGGAGAGAATAAAACGTTTTTTTCGATGTCGCTCTCTTACAGCTTAGGTTGCTTCTGATTGCAGAGATCTTTATTAGGTCGACAGAATTCCAGTAGCATTGGGCAGAGTATGAAAAGGCTTCGGTAATATATGTATTGTGATTGCAGCTTGTCGACGTTTTACGTTTAAGCGTGTGTGTGTTCTGCAAAAAATGTTTTGTTGTATTTTTTAAGCCTATTATGTAACATTGTTTGTAGATGGCAGATTAGAAGAAGTAAGAATGCTGCAGTCGATCATGACCTCGAAATTTGTAAATATTTAAACAAAATTGATTATATTTATAATTTTTTCTTGAAATTAAAATCAAAAATGAAAAATGGCTGAGAAAAAAGTTAGTTTCCATTCTATTGCACACATCTGATGAAATAATTTGTCTATCGGCGATAAGCTACTGTAAATATTGCTAAAGGTTAGCTAAGACGATATCATTTATCTGGCCAGAAGTTGATTTTTTTAATGCTTCGTTAAAATTGTGTGAATTTTTATTCAAAATTTTATTTATTAGATAACCTTAACAATAAAAATCAAAGTTTTCCATATTTTATGTTGGACTCCTTTGATAAAAAGCTTGGCCTCCTACATATTGTATTTGGTAAAAAGTTTTAATATTAGCTGAAGATCAATTGTTTGTTCACCGGCTTGGACCAGTCAACCAAGGGCTACATCTTCGGCGACGTTGTCACTTAAGATGAACTAGCGACCAAGTCGCTAGCGGTGCTGGGTTCACTGCCTGTAACCTTGTAATGATAATGAATTGGACAGTTTGCCCTTCGTCGATAGATGCTCGTGCCGCAATCTCTTGCATTTGCAATATGTATCCCATAATTTTCATTTTGTGCGGCAAAAAAACTGTGGACTTCAGTTTATTGACAATATCTACAACTGAGCGGCAATGATCAAATGTTTGCAGAAAATTTTTCTTACATTCTTCGTAAGATTCGGATTGGTCGGCTCTTAAAAAATATTCTGCCTCTGTGCCTGGTTTCATCAGGCGACGAATACACTTTAGTTTGAATATATCATTTCCATCACAAATGCGTTCAAACTCCATAATCCATTTGTTTGCATCGTAAGAGTTCGAACCTGGGTACGGAAAAATTGCTTCAATGACGTCTTTTAAGTTTGCACTGCACTGTATATTGTCGGCGCGCAACCTGTTCAATTCATTTTTTCTTTTCAGCAATACAATTTCGGCTTCAATAAGAAGGCGTTCTCGTTCAATGTCTTTCAATCGATCACTTGCTGGCGGTAACAGAGACGTCGGCGGCGGCAGTTTAAAAGTTGTTGGCGGCGTAACTGTTTCTTCTTCAATACCGATGTGAAACACTTCCTTGCCCTTGCTGACCCTTTTGGCGTCATCACTTGCGTTTTCGTCGAGTATGGGACAGTTAGCACCGTTGTCAATCGCCAATATGCGTAGCTGTCTCAGCGATGCACTTTGATCGTGCTCGATGTTGTTTTTGTTGAGCCACTCGACAATTTGTTGTCTGTCCATTTCAATTGCACTCAAAATTGAAAATTCTATAAATGCGCAGACAATTTACTGTTGCTTCGGCTATGTACATATGTTAAAAATGCAAGCACACTAACACATTCACATACACGGCAATGTATATGTAACATGTATTTAGATACGCCAATTTCGTTGCAAAATTAATTTGTAGGCGCTGATTTTGACCACTTCTGAAGCTGTTATACTATACCAATGGTCGAGATACAGCAGAAACAAATAAAAAGAGCAATGAGCCGTTCTCTCTTTTAGAATTATATATATTATATTCTATCTGAATTTTGACAACTTAAAAAACACAACCGCTCGCTCTTGTTATGATTCTCGACTCCCCTAGTGTTGGTGAGTCGCTAACTTATTTTAAAGTAGTGCTTACAATTCTAATTGACTAGTGCTAGTGAATTAATTAATATTCTTAACGGCAATTTAAACTATTTGGAAATACTTTAACAGTAGATTATATTAAAAAAAAAAAACGGAGCTCCTACCGTTGGAAAAAGAAAAGAAACCGCAGAACTGGCAAATGACGCAGCTGCTACTATTTTCTCGTTCGTGCAGCAGCAGCATCGGCTCGTAAATAAGGTGATGCCGATTTGGCTGCAGTCCTTAAAGAAAGTACGGAAAGCCCAACAAGGCCGTCAAAATTTGTAACAAAGATCCCCAAAACCCAATTCCAATTTCTGCGGCTGAGGCTTTAGCTTTCCTTCTTGAAAACACTTTTTTAAAAGAGCAGTAATATGTATTAATTCGGATTTTTTCAAGATCCGAATTAATATTATCAAATAGCTGTGATGGCTCTCTCTTAGCTACAACAGTAATTCCCTTAAGGCTACTGCACTTATCGGTAAGATTTTGTCGGCCCATTAAACTGGAGTACATAAAGGAGTCAAAAAAAGGTTTTTTAAAGGGAGACCTGGGCTTAAAAAAAGAAATTGACGCTTTAGAAAAGATACTAATATCAGTTGGTGAAGGAAAATAATTAACGGTATCTTCTCTCTCACTTGCTCTTTTTTTTCTATTTTGCTATTGTACAAGTTCAGAAAAATAACTAAAGCTTAACCCATTATTGACATCTACAGCATAAACATCAATATTTAAATCAAAAAAAGTTCATATTGAAATGAATCAATTTTATCTAGCTTTAAATAAATGTAAATAATATCATACTAATATGATGAATGAAGTTTGTATATGTTTGAAACTATTTTCTATGCAATATGAAGCTTCCATAACTCTACTTTTAGAGAAAGCTCTACCAATCACACATTTTTGACAATTGTTTTCTATGAAACGATATGAATTTTTGTTTTAATTATTTTCCGCTTAAAAATTATTTTACTTTTTAGTTCGATCAGTAATTAAAGCGCATTTTTTATTTGTTTTTTTAAATAAAGTTTTTCTTAATCTGTTATAATATTACCGATATTTTTCAAGAAAAAAATGCAGAACTAAGGCACACCGAAAAGGTAATTAGTCGACGCGAACAAAGTCTCTGGTAAAAGCTACCAAATAATAAATGCTGTTTATACATATGGGCATTTCTCTAACGTCGAATTCCACATTCAAGCTAAAAAAAAACATATTCTTAAACATTATTTTATTTTGGCAAAAGACGAAACCTATAGCTTGATTAGCTCTGTAATTAATGTTTAAGTTGAGTTTTGGGCAACTGTTCTTTTTCAAAATAATTCCAAAAACCCAGACTGTCGCACTTTACAAAAAACGGAAGTCGTTTTCAAAGCGAACAGTTCAAACACCGATTTCAGCCAAATTTTTTAATGTGACAAATTTTAAAATGTTATGCATTCATGTATCTTAATAACGTTTTTTATTTCATTAAAAAACATTAAGTAGTTTTTATTTTATTTCATTTTTAATAACTGTCGCACGCGACATGTCTCGTGCGACATTTTGTTCCATCATCCTTTTTATGTTTATTTATTTACTTTTTATCTAATTGCGATATGCGTTAAAAGATGATTATAAATGATTTTTAATGTATTCAATATATTTATTTTCACTTCCTTCCTTTTTTTGTCCAACTTATAATGTAGGGACAAATTTTCAATATGAGCATTTTTTGGCTGCGGTTGACATTTCTGTGGAAATGCCCATATATTGTAAGGTCATCAGTAGTTTTAAAATTTGTAAAAAACCTGAAAAGTAAAAAATCGCCTAGACTTGGTGGTATAAACAACAAAAGCGTTGTTGAAGAAGAGAGTACATTGATTGACCATTATAGTCAATGCGTGCCAACGCTTTCTATGTTTTCCTCACCTTTGGAAAATAGCTTCGTCAGTTAGCAAAATCGTGCATAAAGTTATTAAAGAAAAAATTTCAAATTTTGTAATCGATTTGGATTTCGTCAGGAATACAGTACTGTCCATCCACTATACATACATAATAAAATAGCATGTTAACTATAATTTTGAACAAAGTAAGTCTCCAGGCATGGACTTACTGGACATAAAAGCGGCTTTTGACTCAATTTGCCACGACGCTCTCATGTATAAGATGGCATGTATGAACTTCCCTCTTGAACTTACCAAAATTATTCTGATTTTTTTAAGAAATCGGTCTTTCATGGTATATATCGGTTCATCGCATTCTGTAATACTTAAAATTAATGTTGTCCCCAGGGCTCCTGTTTGCCTCCGTTACTTTATAATATATTTACTTCTGACTTTCCTCATTTTCATACGTATTCAATTTTCGCTGATGAAACAGCTATACTCTCCTCAGGAATCTTAGCTTCAGACGTAACAGCCCAACTACAGTTTGCGTACAACTGTATATACAATTTTTTTTCAAAATGGAAAATACTGGTAAACTCTAATAAGACCCAAGCAATATATTTTAGTAGGAAACGTAAAAAACGCTATTTACCACAAAATGGTCTACAACTAAATAACACTGCTATTTCTATTTGTCATACCAATATTTTTTAATTGTCATAAACATGAAACCATTTTTTGAAGTCGGTGTCGAAACTAACAATATGCTGCTTAATTGTACATCGACTTAAAAAAATGGTTTAATGCAGTTTTGTTAATGTGCTTCTTAGTTACATAACTAATACGATAAGCATACATAATGACATAAACATACACACGAATATATATTAGAACATCTAACTTGGAAATGAAGCTTAAGTATACAATACACGCGAAGTTTTAGTGATTTTAAGATAAAAATATTTTGTATTAAATTAGTTGATATATTGATATCAGAAGTTTTGTGAGTTGCATGTAGGGTTTCGTCAGATATTAAGATAAAAATATTTTGTATTAAATTAAGTCGATATATTGATATCGGAAGATTTGTGAGTTGCAGGCAGGGTTTCGTCAGCTGGTGCTTATCTCGACTTCAACTAAAAGAAAGAAAAATTGTCTAAATTAAATACCATTTCTATATTTTATTATACTTAAATTTACTCAAACATTAGATTAAATCTCTACGTCATCTGTCGTCAAACGTTTAGAGGTTAATCACTTGACAATTGACAGGCACAAGAAAAATACAATTGCGATATGAATGATTTTTCACTTTTGACAATATTGAAAGTACAAAAGAACAGCTTTTACCAGCGACTTCGTCTGCGTATATTTCGATAAAAAGTAGCCTAACTACATAATTACCTTTTCGTTTTGCCTTAGTTCTGAAATTTTTTTCTGAAAAATGACGTAAACATCATAAGAAACTAACAAAAACTTTATAACAAAAATACGCTTTAATTACTGATCGAACTAAAAAGTGTAAAATAATTTATAAGTGTAAAATAATAAACACAAAAGTAGTATAGTTTCATAGAAAATATTCGGTGCTGGAAATCAATTGTCAAAAATATATGATTGGTAGAGCTATCTCTTAAAGTAGAGTTATGGTATATTCGTATTGCATTGAAAATAGTTTCAAAAATCTACAACTTCATTTCTGTATCATAAATGAACACAAAGATATCCATTATATGGGGTGGGTCATCGCCCGCTCCGATTTAAAAAAAAAGTAGCCTATGTTCTCTTCCAAGATTCCATCTTTATTCATACCAAAGCTCATAGGAATGGGTTTAGTAGTTTAGGCGTAAGAGAGTAACATACATCCATACGAACATTCATACATCGTCAAAAACTTTCGCATTTATAATATTAGTAGGATATGAGGCATTCATACTTAAAATTAGAATTTAAAAAAATTTTCTGTTTTTCTTCTATCGATAAAATACTGAAACTTTTATGCAAGTAAAAGCATTTGCTTTTTTTCAGGGCGTTGCGCTGACAAAAAAAAAAAAATATTGCAAATAAAAAATATTAAAAATTAAAACAAAAATTTGTATTTTTCAATTTTTTCGTATGAAATATTAATGCGCTGAGCTAGTTTTTTATTTGTAGCTCATACAAATATTGCTGGCCCGAAATGCCCTTTGGGGGGTAGAAAGGTAATGAAATAAATTGAAATTGTGCATAAAAAAGTGTCTTGGTGTTTTAAAAACCGATTATTCGTTTAAAAGTTATGGGGATTCGAAAATTTTATTGCAAAAAAGTTTGACCCCTGACAGTATGGCACCCTGCAATACGCGGACCTAAAATCATATTTTTTTTTAGTTTCCACACAAACTACAATATATAATTGTCAAAAAAATGGAGGAATTTTTTTTTTGAGTGACTTTTTTTTTCAGTGAATGCTTCATATACGCGGTTTTGATTATGTATAAGTTTCATTCATATGATTTTTAGTTAATTTGTTGTTTTGGGTGCCTAAATTATGGTTGTACATTTAACTGTACATATATATATATATATTTGTATTAGTATCTTTTATGCATAAAACATAAATATTTAAATTAATTTTTAACAATTTCGTTTGTAGGCGTATCCAAATCGGGATATTACCAATATTGTAGAATCGTCACACTATCAGAAAATTGGTGGCTGGTGCCGCCAGGGTGCACTGAATGCTGCAAAATGCAAAGGCGCTCACCGATGGATTAAACCATTCCGATGTCTGGGTAAGTAAGCTTTAGTAATCCTTTGAGTTATTCAAACTGACTGATCGTTTGGTTTAGAAGGACCGTTCCAATCAGATGCTTTACTTGTTCCCGAGGGATGCCTCTTTGATCACATACATAATGCATCACGCTGCTGGCCCTTTGTGAGATGGAATCAGACCGGCGCTGCCGCTTGTCAAGAACGCGGCATGCAGATGCGTAGTTTTGCGATGCTACTACCCTGTGGCATTTCACTGTTTTCGGGAGTTGAGTTCGTCTGCTGTCCAAAACATTTTAAGAGTAAGCTGTCAATGTAGCATGTTATGCATTATCTAAATTTACCTACCATTTTCAGCCGATGAGATTCGCGTTAAAAAAACTGATCTGCCTGTGGTATCCCCTGCACAGATCACCAACACCGTTGTCGATAATCTTGCCTCTAATGCTGAAGACGATAATAGCGACTCGAACTACTCAAAAGATATAAATGATGATGATCTCGATGATGAGGATGATTTGATGGGTGACGACGAAGAGGACGAAATGGTCGCAGACGAGGCTGCTGCCGCCGGTGCAGGCACTGTGGTCGGTTTAAGTGATATAAATAGTAGTGCTCTTGAAGATGCCAATGTCGAATACGACTCCGGCGAAGATACCGACAACTATGAGGAGGATGGAGCTGGTGCAGAGAGTGATATTGTCGATAGTTGGGATCAGAACGACAGTGCAAGCGGAGTAAAACCTGCATTAAAGGCGACCTCTGGTGCAACGCTCTCGGTATCATCGTTATTGCCTACAGTTACATCCGACACCACCCCTACTGATGAGAGCAAGAACGGCAAAATTGTGGTTACCAATTCGCAACAAAACCAACAGAAAACAGCTGGAGCTATCGAGGTACCTAGTACACCAGGCGCTCAGCTCCCCTCATCACTGTCGGCAGCACCAACTACCGCACAGCCCACCTCGGATCCGTACTTCACACATTTCGACCCACACTACGAGCACCAGAGCTACAAAGTAAGTCAGAAAGTAAGTGTTTGCTTAGTTCCGATGCGTATTTATACAAGAAAACAAAACATGTTCTAAAATAAGGAAGCCCAACAGCGCCTTGAAGAATCGCACCGCGAGAAAGTAACCCGTGTCATGAAGGACTGGTCTGATCTGGAAGAGAAATACCAGGATATGCGTCTTGCCGATCCAAAGGCGGCGCAAAGCTTTAAACAGCGTATGACTGCACGATTCCAGGTTTGTATAATTTGCATGGTCATTGAAGCGATCAAGTAAACAGATCAAAATTAATAGGCCATGTAACGCATCAAGTTTAATTAATGACGATACCTGAGGCACTGCTTGATTTCTATTGTGCTGTGATGTTTTTTTTTTTTGTTACATATTTATCCAAATACTCCATATTATTGTATAATTACGTTTCATTATTTTTAACTCCAAGCTACATCAAAAAAAAAAAAGACCAGAGAAATCGTTTACTTCGGTAGAACACACTTTTGTACTTTTCACATACTCCTACATATAAAATATTACAGTTAAATCTATAAACGCTTTTGTGGTTGTTTGTATTTCCAAATAAATGAAGAAAGATATAAGCCTTGTTCAGACGGTCGAATATATTCTACACACTCATCACATTGCATGGAAAATAGTTTCAAATATATAAAACTTACAACTAAAAGCGACAGCAAACTCATGAAAAATAATATTTAGTGGCAGATATCTGGCACTGTGTGAACCTGTTTAAATAGAAAAATTCAAATTTAGCACACTTCACTATGGTTGATGGTAAAATTTGTAATGTCCTTAGTCAAACATTTTCGCTAAATGTAATAAATGTGAAGCAATACTAACCAAAATAAACGATTTGGAAAAGTGCTTACAAAAAAAAGGTCAATGAAAGTCGTTTTGAGTTTTAGTTGTCACCATTACTCTCATATATTTGTTTTTTTTTTTTGTATATATCGTACAGATTAGGCAAGAAAAATTGTACAACTTTCATTGGAGAAGGAAAAAAAAACCCTTCTCCAAGCATACTTTCGGCATACTTTCCGAGAACTGAAGAAAGTGGCAATTCAAATGATTGGTATATGGCAAGAGCATTTTTCTTAAAAGCTTAATATCAGATTTTTGACATTGCTGCAATTTCTGGCATTAGGATATTAAATTAATGTGGACAAATTTGGAAAGTATGCACTTGACACTGGCAAGAAACTTAAAGATATGAACCCTTGGTACTACATTCTACCATTAGCTCACAAAGATTTGATTCATACTCTTGATGTTATATTCGATTCGAATGGAGAGCTATCTGAGTAAGCTGCGGAATCTCGAAACAAGAAGTACTCGTGAACAAAACTAATTTAATAAGCAAACTGCTCCTAATATAGCATTTCTTTTTTACTTCTCAAAGAAAATTACCATATAGATCCATTTCCGTGCCTTGTCACTATCCTATACTTGTCTTTTGCAGTGCCGTTATTATATTTGTTTTATTTTCTGAGCATTTGTCAAATTATATTCGATCGTACAGAAACAAATCTGTTTCACGGCTGTATGAACGTATAATATGTTATATAGAACTAATGCCTAAATTTGCCTCAGTGCCATGGTATATAACATGAAGAAATGCGGTTAACCATTAGTCTTTTAAAGCATTTTTGTCACATGTCCAATTCGTATCAGCAAATTTTCCAAAACTTTAGCAATGGTTGCTACAACCCTTGAAAATATTGAGATCGGAGCAACCTACTTTGTTCCAAGGTTCACATGGACCACGGACGAATTTTATTCCGCGTTCAACAAATTGAATGGCAAGTACCTTGTTTGTGCATACTACAACGCCAAGCACAGGTTATGGTGTGACCTAAGAGTTAATAACCGAGGTAAAGAGATTGTCAACGTCCGAGCTACCGGGGACATATATCCGTTCAATGATAATAGTTGACAAGGTTGTTAAGATTTGGCTGTTTAGAGTTGTAAAATACACGATACAAAATAACCACGACCGATCCTTTTGGGATACTAAAACGTACTCATTTTATTTAATTATTACTTTGACTTATATACTATTTCTTACACTATCTTAATATGCGTTGGGTCTTTATCAAGTGCAATGTGTGTTTGTTTAGTATATCAGCAGATCATTGATTTATGGCTGCTTAGATAATGCTTCAGTTTAGTGGACTGTATGTGTGTTGTGATATATTTAAAATGTATGCACAGCATTGCCTTTGATGAGACGTCCTGTCAGACTGTGTGAACGACCGTTTCACGGTACGTGATAAGCTGTCGATTATTTGCGTTAAGTGCGTAACGATATGAGATGATATGAGACCGTGGGACACTTCTTATCAGCCCTTCTGATGAGCTGCTCTTCTGTTAGTATGCATCGAATACTGACATGCGATAACACACTGTTTGACTATGTTTAGGTTTAAACATTTTCCCCAGGGGCAGGAAAGGAGATTGCTATTAGTTTCCTTTGCTGTAAACACCTCATTCTTGCATTTATAATTGCGATAACTATTAGTAGAATGATCAGTATCAGAGATGAGTGTCCCGGCATGATGTATCAATGTAGATCTTTTATATGCACCTTTTCTTCCTTCAGTTTTCCAATTTTTTGCTCAAGTTTCTGCAGCTCTTTGGTATTATTTACCACTATCGCTCCAAGTGGTGCTATACTTTCTCCTGTCATTAATTCTACATCTTTTATAAAATGAACAGGATATGTTGCACCACTTTTAGAGTAAGCTATATGTGGTGCCTGCAGAGTTATTCCCGTTAGTCTCGCTGAACAACCTTCGTTTAGATGGAGAACATCTTGGTTTGGTAGCTGCAATATTTGATTATAAAATTCGCCGCACTGAACGTGTACCGAAGTTTTGGTAAACAACCTGAACAGCCATCTATTGGCGTTGCCAAGCGCTGCCCAAAACGATTGCTCCTTGTATTCCGTCATAGAACACGAAAAGTTACTGTACGGCTTAATCTTAATCGGTGATATTTTGCATGAATGGTCTGTAGCATCCCTCCAAGCCCAGTTACCTTCACAAACCAATATTTCTTCATTTTCTTGACGACAAATATTAAGCTCAGCTTCCGAAATCGTGTGGTAGGAGTTAAGCGCAACATTGTATACTATGTAATTTGCCATTACTTGTGGCTTCATTATATGGTTTCCTTCAATCAGCAGCATAGGAATTATTTTAAAGATATCCGATTGTTGATTAAGATATAGTGGAATTTTAGCTTCAACCACCATTATATCATCTTTAAAAATCCTTTTGCAGTTAGCAGCTTATAAACCGCTTGTAGTCTGTTACCCGAATTTCTTTCTGGAAGTACATGGTTTACAGGTAACAATTGACCGATTTTGTTAATCTCATCTTGCACTTGGGCTGGTCTAATCAGTGTTGGATTAATTTTTCCGTGGTTAATATACATTAGTAATCCGATGACACTCAATTGGGTCTTTTCCGCTTCATCAATCCATCTTTGTAATTGATATACAAGCATAAAGAATTTAATTGACTCACGGCAAACCAAAAAATGCTCTTTGACCGTCTTCGATATAAGGTCTATTTTCTCTGACATTTTTTTAAAGTTTTCATTGACTTCCTCTGTAGTCCGTTTGACCAGGTTTTTTGTAACGTCTATTACTGAGGTTTTATTTCCAATGTAATCTTGCAATTGCTTCAGATTTGAGTGTAGAGTCTTCATATTGTACATAGTTGCCACATTGAGCGAAATGTCAAAAATCGCTCCAGGACATATCAGTGGATTCGTGCAATCTCTCCTTGCTCTGTGTGGGGTTGCTTTCACAAACAGTTTGTTGTTTTCTTCTATTGCTGCTAGTTGAAGCTCAATACCATCTGTTACTGCGTTACACTGTTCTTCAAATTCTTGCAGTTTTGGACAAATATCTTTGGTTTTATCAAGTAGAGGTGTTGCTTCTTTCAAGACATCGAAATATGCTCGCATGTTAAAGACGAAAACAAACTGCCAGCTTGATGACACCACTTCTAATTTTCCCATTTTATCTAGGAAGATAGCTGCGTCCTTTCCAATTTCATGAATCCGTATCTTTGAAGAATTCTGCATTGGATTTGGAGCTGCTGTTGCGATTTGCAGCATCGTTAGCAGACAGAATACAATGGTGATGTTAGGCTTACTTCTGCTATTACGCTTTGGTTGTGGCTAATTTTTCTTTTCGTCGTCCTCAATCAGAAGTGGACATATTTTGTTTAGTGATCGTTTCACTTCACCACCGCTGGTCTTTATTGTAACTACTCTGACTTTTTCATCCTGTCCTCTGTTTACATCTATAATCTTGCCCATGGGCCATCGTGCTGGATGCGTATTTTCATGCTTTATTAATACGACTTGTCCTTTTGAAATATTTGATGCTGAACTTCTCCATTTTACCCGTTGTTATAAAGACACCAGATAGTCTTCCTTCCATTTTTTTTCAAAAGTCGGCCTTGAGGCGTTGAATAAATCTCCACCTGTCTAACGATCCGACTATTTTGTCATCAATCTGCTCAGATGCTCCTAGAAGTGGTCTTCCAACGAGGAAATGGCCAGGCATAAGTATATCTACTTCTTCAATATCGTCATTTGTTGAGCATAGTGGGCGAGAGTTTAATACCGCTTCTATTTGACTTAGAAGTGTGGCAAACTCTTCATATGTCAAGCTATAGTCACCAATAATTCTTTTGAGGTACTATTTAACCGACTTGACGCCAGCTTCCCACACTCCTCCAAAATGAGGACTTCCCTGGTATTAATTCGCAATTATTTGTGATTACGGCTTTTAATTCCTTGTCCAGCATTCTAGCCGCTCCGACGAAGTTGGTTCCATTAGTAGTTTTTGCTGACGCGTCGAAAACTACTCTTAGTGTTTTTGTTAGGTTGCTAGGTTTTATAACTGCGTAGTGGGGTAAATAGTATTTCTCTTTACCCATAGTGCTAACAGCTTTCATATGACCAAATCGAAGATACTCATTCATAAACAATGTATATTTACTGAATAGATCTTTGTCGTTTTTGAATTTCTTTTCCATGCTTAGCAGTCTAGCCATTGCCTGCTTACAGGTGAAATCTCCCAGTTGAAATTCTTTTTTAAATGGAATCGCAACACATACTCGACCATCTTTGTCAAAAGTTGTCGTATTTTGGAAGATTTGTTCACATTGTGTCTCTTTTTCATTTGCCTCTTGGATGTCGTCTTCAATTTCGCAACACCGTCCAAGATTCTCAATATCAATTGTTGTCGTTGCTGCGAATTTTTTTTTGTTAGTTGCCCGCGAAATGTTTCCGGACACGATCCAACCAAATTTAGTTTTTTTTCCAAGTTTTCCATCAATAATATTGACACTTCCTTCCATTATGAACGGAAATATATCGGCTCCAATGATCATGTCAATCCTACTGGGCTGATTGAAGTTGGGATCAGCTAGTATGCATTTGTCCCACTCTTTCTCTACATCGAACATTTTGTTTGGAAGCACCTTATGCAACTTGGATATCACCAATGCAATAACATTGACCTCAAAGTTTCTGGAGAACAGTGGTCTTAGCTGCAGACAAACGCTGTTTCTGGATACTTCAGCGTCTTGTGAGAACACCCCTTGCACTTTAACTGTGCCTTTGATACGGGGAAGTCGTAATAGTTGAGCTGCCTCTTCTGAAATTAACGTCTTTTGCGATCCGCCATCCATTAAAGCTCGTAGTAGCTCAAAGTCACCATTAGCGTTCTTTACTTTTATAAGAGCGGTAGCCAACAGAGTATCCTTATCTTTTTTTAGCTTTAAAAAGTTGACATTTTCTCTTTTTGCTGCTACCTCTTCATGTAATAATGTATTGTGTCGCACCGTGTCGCACCGCTGGCATCTCCAATCCCTTTTGCATTCTTTCACATTATGTGACCCAAAACACCGAAAACATAATCGATGTTTCATGATGAATTCTTTCTTTTTGTTGATGGGAGCTACTTTGAATTTTTGGCATATAAACACGTCGTGACCATTGAGCGTACAGAAACGGAACATTTTCTGCAAGAACTGCTTCGTTGGAGGTTTTTCGTTCCGTTGTGCTGAATTTATTGAACTGTGTAACTGTTCAATAAACCCTAACACATCCTCTAGAGACTGGATCTCTCTCGCTTTTTTTGTTTGTTGCTCGTATAATTGCAGAGCTACTGCTGAAAATCTGCGTAGAAGTAAGTGAGCCAAAATCACATCAGCTTCATCACCTATATTTCCTTTTGTTTTAATAATGTGGATACATTCATTAGCTGTATCCAAGAAATGCCTCACACTTTCCTCAGATTCATGATTGAGAACATCAATAGCTATTAGTTGATTTAAACGGTCTGAGAATAGCTTGCGTTGGTTCTCATACCGCCTGCAAATCAAGTTCCAAGCAGCCTCGTAATTTGCAGCCGATTCATTCAGCAAATGGCTTAAAATCGTACGTGCCTCTCCTTTTAGGCACGATTTCATATAATTCAGCTTTCTGGCGTCGCTTATATCATTCCTATTATGAATTTTTTCTCTAAACAATTTGTAGAAGATGGGCCAATCTTTTGAATGTCCACCAAACTGTGGAAGCTCAGGTTTAGGAAGCTCTGGAACTACCAAAGCGATTACATTTAATCGTCCTAATTTTCTGTCAATTTTTTTTGAAAGTAATAACGTCGTCGTTTCCAATTCATCAATTTCATCTTCCTCGAAAGCGTACGACCTGTATACTGTTTTCAAATTATTTACAGACTTTTCGATTTTGGTCCATAATAGTAATAATTCATCTTTACAGTCCAACAATTCATCTGTACCACCGCTCAGAAGAGCTTTTTGAGCAATCTGTATAACTTGCCGAAGTTTGCCTGCCTTTTTGTCCTATTGATTCACCAAAATATCTCCAGAGTTTATGGATTGATTATCCTGCTCACTTGTTTCCGACCTATTTTCGGGTGGGGCAGGTGCTTTACGAAAAGCCGTCAGTCCTGATGCCACGGAGGTTTCTTCTACTTTCAGCGTAGACTGCTCATAACAACGAATCTTTTCCATAATATCGTCGTAAACTCTATTGTTGAAGTGATCAATGGTCAATGTGGTCAATGATTCCACATTTTATAAGAGCGGTGTTGTTTGACGTAAACTGCGCCAACTCACTCTTAACATCCAGAATGCTCGCTCCATCAGCTATTTTCTGTATTATGTTTTCACAAATTAGCTTCTGCTGTTGTAACAGCTTATGTGTGAATTCCGACACCATTATTTGAACTTTTTAAATTAACACGATTGAACGCGTTAAAAATTTTAAAAAATCACGGCTCGACGGACCAAAATGTAAAATACACGATACAAAATAACCACGACCGATCTTTTTGGGATACTAAAACGTACTCATTTAATTTAATTATAACTTTGACTTATATACTATTTCTTACACTATCTTAATATGCGTTGGGTCTTTATCAAGTGCAATGTGTGTTTGTTTAGTATATCAGCAGATCATTGATTTATGGCTGCTTAGATAATGCTTCGGTTTAGTGGACTGTATGTGTGTTGTGATATATTTAAAATGTATGCACAGCATTGCCTTTGATAAGACGTCCTGTCAGACTGTGTGAACGACCGTTTCACGGTACGTGATAAGCTGTCGATTATTTGCGTTAAGTGCGTAACGATATGAGATGATATGAGACCGTGGTACACTTCTTATCAGCCCTTCTGATGAGCTGCTCTTCTGTTAGTATGCATCGAATACTGACATGCGATAACGCACTGTTTGACTATGTTTAGGTTTAAACAGAGTGGCACTCTAAAATGAAAGCTCAATATTGATGATCGAACGGACTATAGTTCAGACGTCTTGCCTTAAATAGTTACGGTCGAGTCAGCTACAATGACATTCCCTTTCTCGGAGAGATTAGTCGACCATGCACAGACCAGGATGTTTTTTAAATGCAATTGGACAATGAAATTTACCTGAATATGGACCTCAACTCGGCAGAAGATATTGAATTTGTACTTGATATGTTCAATAAACAATTTACACAGCAGCTGCAAAGTAGTAGTAAGCAGGGGCTGCAAAGTAGTAGAAAGCAGGGGCTGCGTGGTCTCATAAAAGGAAAACATCGCATAGGCAGAAAGACAAAGAGCTGACTCAGGACTTAGAAATGCACTACGTGATCGTCGAATCCATTTAGGAAGGCGCACCAATTGCTGTGGTCTTGAGCGTGCTGTCCGTTCCGTCTAACTCAATAACGGTCCATGCCTCTGCGCCGTACAGTAGGACCTTGGAGTACTATCGTCTTACTTACTTACTTACTAATATGGCCGTCTACCGATCATAGTCCTGTGTGCGCTGGCTCCAGTCGTTTTGAATGCCAGGTACGGAGAGAACTCTCCATACCTGGTCATTCCATCGAGTGCCCGGTCGTCCTCTATCTCGGCGTCCACCAATCAAGTGTGGGCTCTCCTTGTAAACCTTTACATTCGAATGAGGTGCCCAGCCCAGTGCAGCCGCTGGAATTTTAAGCGCTGGACTATGTCAACCTCATCAAATAGCTCGTACAGCTTGCGGTTCATACGAGACCTTAACTCGTCGCCGACTCTCATATGACCAAATATCCTGCAAAGAATCTTCGTCTCGAAGACTTTCAACGCTGCCTCATCCAACTCAATCACGGTTCATGCCTCTGCGCCATACAATAGGACAGGGAGTATCAGCGTCTTATAGTTCTTTATTTTCGACTTTCGATAGAGGGCTTTATTTCTCATTTGCTTGCTCAGTCCAAAAAAGCATCTGTTTGCAAGCGTGATTCTTCGCCTGATCTCCAGGCTGACGTTGTTGTTGTTGGTAATTTCTGTTCCAAGATAGACGAAGTTTTCTACAACACTGAAGTTGAAATTCTCCACCGTCACTGACCGTACAAGACGCGATGACGGAGTGCGAGAAGACACCAAGTACTTCGTCTTGTCCTCATTCACCGCTAGACCCATGAGCCGAGACTATTTTTCAATCTCCGAGAACGCCTTGCTGACTCGCCGTTCCTGCGTACCGATGATATCGATGTCATCGGCGTAAGCGAGCAGCATCACTTCCTTTTGGTAGATCGAGCCCGACATACCCTGTATGTACGGGCATTGGCGTAGGATGTATTTCATCAGGAGATTGAAAAAATCGCACGACAGAGCATCGCAATGCCTGAAACCTGTCTTGGTATCAAAGGGGTCGGAGAGGTTTTTCCCCACCCTGACAACGCTTTGTGTGTTAGATAGCGTCGTCAAGCAAAGACGAACAATCTTTGCCGGGATACCTAGTGCAGGCAGGGCGTCGAAAAACTTCGATCGTATCGGCGTTTCGAATGCGGCTTTGTGATCGACAAATAGGTGTTGAGTGTCTTTGTTGAACTCACGGGTCTTTTCCAAGATTTGGCGTAATGTTAATATTTGGTCACTGGTCGACGTCTGAAGCCACACTGATACGTCCTATCAGTGAATCCGTATATGGCTTCAGCCTACTACACAATACGCGCGACAGAATCTTATATCCAATGGAAAGAATACTTATTCCGCGGTAGTTGGCGCAATGAGCGGGGTCCCCTTTCTTAAAGATAGGACAGGGAACGCTGAGATTCCAGTCATTGGGTATGCGTTCATTGGACCATATCTTGCATTAAAGTTTGCATACTCCCAACCAACTCTTCGCCGCCGGTCTTAAAAAACTCAGCTGGCAGCCCATCAGAGCCTGCTGGTTTATTATTTTTCAGCTTTTTAATAACTGAATTGACCTCGTTATAGTCCGGTGGCTCTACAATCGTGCCATCATTAACTGGTGGTTCCGGTGTCATTTCTCTATAGGCGGTATTGTGCGCTTCAGTGCATAATCTTAGTGCATCTGTAACCAGATTTCTACTTTCGTCTTCTTAGAAACTTACCGAGGGTTTAAAACCTTCGGTCAGACGCTCGACCTTTTGATGCAATGTTCGAGCTTCATTTCTGTCTCATTACTTCTAAACTCTTTAAACTCATGCCTTTCTTGCTTTTTTTTTTGTTGAGGTTGAAAATGCGTTTTTGCTCTTTTGTTTTTTTTTTCAATATCGCTCTGTAAAAGCTCGTGTTGCTGCAGACGGCAGAGTTTGCTGGTAGGAGGTGTTCTTCACTGCAGTAGCATTGCACCACTCTTTGTCATACCAAGAATTAGTTGCAGGACTAATGACCTCCTTGGCAGCCCTATACATTTAATAAGTCTCCATTTGTCACATAATTCTAGAAAAGACGTATAGGTTTTCCTGAGCAGTCGGGAGATTTTTTTTTAAAAGGTTTCGGTGCTCTGTTGTGATTCCAGCCGACGTCTAGCTTTCGTTGCATGTTGGGTCGTGCAGCATGCACCACGTTGGGCCTTCCCAATGTTGGTGTTGAAATCTCCAAGCACAATTTTAATGTCGTGTTTAAAGCAGCGCTCATATAGACGTTCCATGGGCTCATAGAATTTGTCTTTGGGATCATCGTCCTTCTCTTTCGTCGGGGCGTGCGCACAAATCAGGCTTATTTTAAAATATTTAGCTTTGATTTGTATAGCGGCTAGGCGCTCATCAACAGGAGACGAGACTACTTAATTTCCAACTTACCATGGGACGCTTTTTTAGAGTAACCCTGTCCTATCCATATGTATATTCTTGATTGTAGTGATGTCAGCCTTGTATATTTCGTGGACACCAACCAGTTAGATATTTGCACCATCCCTATTAAGGATGTGGACATTTCAGGTGCATATCCGTGAATCATGATCTTTACACCGTTTTCGGGGGTCTTCATCATTGGATTTTATCCGAGGCTTCCTTTTTGTTTTCATTGGGTGGACTTTTTTACGGTGGCTGGTCCCAAGCCCAGTGCACCAACCCCTAATTAAGAGAGTGTTAGTCGCCTTCTCACAGAAAGCTCATCTAGTTGGGCCGTTTGCAAAAGAATCATTGGTGGCCATTTCCAAGGGCATGGCAGTAAACAACTTTCCTCACAATCTGAACTTCTGCAAACGACCCCATCTCTCAATCGATAGCTCATGGAAAAATCTATAAAAATCAAATCGCAAAAAAAAATTGTATCTTTCTGTTCAAGTATAATAAAAAACAAAATTGAGCATGCCGACCAAAAATCCGAAACTTTGATACCCTTCCCCTTCGATAAAAGAGATAAATCAGAGAATATTTTTTTATTTGGTTGTACAGTTGACTCAAAATCCACCAACGGCTATATTTGCAATTTACTCAAATTATGAAGGGTTAACGTGCCAAATAAGATTTAGATAC
The DNA here is from genome assembly GCA_035044805.1 of Leucophenga maculata. Classification (NCBI taxonomy): domain Eukaryota; kingdom Metazoa; phylum Arthropoda; class Insecta; order Diptera; family Drosophilidae; genus Leucophenga; species Leucophenga maculata. The sequence continues at coordinate 32,667 of JAWNNP010003221.1, forward strand.
AGATTCAGCAGTTCGAACTATGTTCATAAGAATTATACTCGGTCCAGATCCACAAATTTTTTTTTACCTCCATAACTGAAGATTTCATAGTACACTTTTTTCAAATTTTCCCGATTTACTAAAAATAAATCTCTGGTTTGGATTCAGCGCGTAGAAATACATGTCGATAGGTGGGTCTGGTCAATCGTGCTCACCACTTTATTTGTTTGTTTGGCGGTGAAATCATCCAACTGTATTGACTACGTCCAACCATCACTTCTCCGTCGGTGGCTGAAATTTGTAACTATTGATATTGGAAATCATTATTTGGTTTGAAAGATATCGAAAATATTGATACATCTATATTGATTTAAAAAAGAAACCAGAAAAAATTTTACATTCTGTAAAGAAAGTCATATGCCTTACCTATATAAGCATACTATTAAAGAAAAACTGCTGAACATAATGGAATCAAGTTTCAAAATAGTCACTAAAGATGTGCTCAATAATATTATTCATTTATTCCACTATTTTGTAATACATATGTTATAAGTGGCTCATGATAACTCAAACAAAATACAAATATTTGTGTATCTACCGTATTTAAATAGCGTTAAAATATAGCGTCTATCGTTGCATCATGTGTTGTTGTTGATTGTGTCCGATCATATGACATGGTCAAATACAATATTTCTTTGAAAAAATTGTATAGTAAAGCTGATGATTTTTTGCCAAAATCCTTTAACATTCATATACTAATGGGCGTGTCCCACCACAAACCCACAACCATCGATGTGAAAAAATGCTTTAAATTTTCAAATTCCGTATGAATGGTGTTTAAGCTTCGGTTCAACTGAAGCTAACGTTTTTTCTGGTTTGTTTTTTTAATGCATGGTAAATGTAACTGCAATTATAATATTTCCTGTAAAGGATATTAATCCTTTGGTTCGACCGAAGGTGATTTTATTTGGTTTTTAATTTAGTTTTGTTTACAAATGTACTTCGAAATCTTTTGATATGTGTTCGCGCTTCCATTGAAATTCTATTAATCTTTAGTAGTATATCATGTTTGATTAGATCTACCAATCTATATTCAGTTCTATTATGTATTCGTATTGATGTGTTTGCGTGTATTTGTAAATCTATTTTTTTTTTACGTATGACAATTGGGAGCGAAAGAAGAATCAGATATTTTGTATAACAACCTAAACGATATTAATTTGACTTAATATAATACACATAACCACTAACAAATGCTTTGTAGTTGAAAGTGATTGGCTTGAGTTTTAACCTTTTCGTTGACACTAATTTGTCTTAAATCAGAACATGCTAAATAAAGTAACAATACGAAGTAGATTTTAATTGATCAAACTAACGCTGCAAAGGTCAAAACATGTTTTGCTAGAAACACCAGTATGCTCGTGCTTTAGGTAGGCTTGAATTTGGTAATTCGGGTATACGAAAGCATACTGGGACTGAAGAGTCGTATGCTAAATTTCTCCATTAGTTCTAAAGTGAAATTTGTGTTTCTTTTTTCCGAAAATTCCCTCACTAATATGTAATTCGACATTATTAAATTCGAACTGAACCTTTTCCATTTGATTGTTTTTCATTTAGTCCAAATTGCAAGTTATGATTTTTGGGTTTTAAAGGAACCCTTAAAATTTCAACTGCAGATTTTAGAGATTCTTTTTTCAATCTGACCGCTGATATTACATACTTACGTATCAATGCAATAAATTAAAGTCTCGGAATTACTTTCCAATAATGTTTACAAACTAAACAAATTACCAAGAACTAACAAAATAATACTGTGCTATTCCAAAAAATGCAAGTGGTAAACATATTACATACATTTGTATATCAAATTAGTTTAACGGACGGGGTGCTTCACAATTAAAATAGTCTTGTTAAAAGTATAAAAAACATTGTGCATTGTGATGCGTTAAGACGAGCTCACCTCGACAATACAAGTATATTCTGTCAGAATGCGTAAGAATCTACAACAGGTAGAGACTCTAAACTTGATATGTAATCAAATTTGGAGTTAGTTGTAACCAAATTTGAAGTTAGTTATAATCAATTTCATTTCACCTTATCCGATCTGAAATAAAATCTTATGTTGTTCAACCAATATTCCCTGTAGTTGAGCCACGGCGGATGCATAATTACTACATGTGAATATATGTATGTATATCTGTAAAGTTAAATAAGCTTAAACCCAAACGCATTTCAACCACAAACCGTTCATATGTGACTTGCCACATTTAATCAAATCAAATCAACCAAATTCAAAATCTAAATTATCGAGAAACGCGACTTCAAATCATCTTTCTGATAAAATCTTTCTCTCTTGGTGTGCAATACGTTTTTATATGGGTATGTAATTTTAGACTTCTGTTCAGGCACTCGAGGAAGAAGGCAATGCCGAGAAGCACCAGCTGGCCGCCATGCACCAGCAGCGAGTTTTGGCGCATATCAATCAGCGCAAGCGCGAGGCGATGACCTGCTACACTCAAGCACTTACTGAGCAGCCGCCCAATGTGAGTAATAAACTTACACTTCATGATATTTAATCCCCTTATGCATCTGCTTCTTGGTAGGCTCACCACGTTGAAAAGTGTCTGCAGAAGTTGTTGCGCGCATTGCATAAGGATCGCGCACATGCTCTTGCTCACTACCGCCACCTATTAAACTCCGGAGGACCCGGTGGATTAGAGGCTGCCGCGTCGGAACGCCCCCGTACACTGGAACGTTTAATAGACATCGACCGTGCTGTTAATCAATCGATGACAATGCTCAAGCGTTATCCGGAACTATCGTCAAAAATCTCTCAGCTGATGAACGATTATATACTTGCGTTGCGTAGCAAGGACGATATACCGGGCTCGTCGCTGGGCATGAGCGAGGATGCCGAAGCGGCTATTCTCGATAAATATCGCATTGAAATCGAGCGCAAGGTTGCAGAGAAAGAACGTCTGCGACTCGCCGAGAAGCAACGCAAAGAGCAACGTGCCGCTGAGCGTGAAAAACTGCGTGAAGAGAAGTTGCGAATAGAGGCAAAGAAGGTCGACGATATGCTTAAGTCAGAGCAACAGCAACAACAGCAGACCGAGCAACAACACCAAATAGGAGCACTCCCTGTAGGCGACCCTGTAAGGACCCAATCAACCAAGGAAATCGGTTTGGAGGGAGTTGAAAATGTTGCTGCTGTAACTGTAGCATCCGCTGCTGCATCGGAATTGGGAAAGCAACTGACCGAGAAGATCAAGCCTGATGTGGTCGATGAATATGTCGAGGCTACTATGAGGTAGATTACTGCAGGCTTGTGTTGAAACAATAGTATTTCTTTCTTAATAAATTTCCCTATTTATTCCTCATGGTATGACTATAGCACCAATGCGCAAACAATACTACCAACTGTCGATGATGATGCTGTACAACGGGCGGTTGAAGATGTCGCTGCAGCTGTTGCTCATCAGGAGGCCGAGCCACAAGTGCAGCACTTTATGACCCACGACCTAGGTCATCGCGAATCGGTATTTGAGTTAACGCGCGATGCTCCCCCATCTTCGTATTTAACTAAAGTCTATACTTTTTTTTACATTGCAGAGCTTTTCGCTGCGACGAGAATTCACGCATGCGCACGTAAACAAAGAAGGCCGCAATGTATACTTTACATTATCATTTGCCGGAATTGCCCTCTTGACGGCAATTTTTGTGGGCGTTGCTGTTGCCAAATGGCGAACATCGCGTTCACCCCATGCGCAAGGCTTTATAGAGGTCGATCAGGTGAGTAAAATGAATATATAGTACGTTTCATGACTAAAGCACAAGTCAATGCGTTCAAATAATTACTCTAATATTTCAATTGTGATCTCTAAATGACTATTCTTTTAATGCAGAACTATTTATTAGTAAGTTCTCTTTTGATTTTGTTCTAATATTTTATTTACCTCTCTAATGAGATTGCATTTGCATTTTTTGACTCCAATTGAATTTGTTAACGGTAAATAAAATGGAGAGGCAAAACGTATGCAATATGAGAACAATATTAAGAGGGAACTAACTAAACATTGAAAGAATAGTCATTTAGAAATCACAATTGAACTTGTGCTATAGTTATGAAAGGCACGATATATGTATATATGTGTGTAATGTGTGTATATATGTGTGTAAATAAATATGTGTTTATATGTACGGTTTTTATATACATATATAATTGTATACAGCAGCGCGAAGACGACTGCAATAGCGACAAGAGAATACATGCTTGGGTAGCATGACAACTACAAATTTTCAGATTTGTGTTGCTTTCGTTGGTGTTTCCACGTTCAGTGCTTGAGTGTGAAAGAAATGATACAAACTTTGGATATATCTTTTCTCTCTTTTTATCAAAAAGCCTCACTAATGTTTCACTGTTTTTCAGTTATGTATTTGCAAACCCATACTGGAATAACAGAAAACAGGACATTTTGCTTAACTGCTATCTTTTGGGTCTACTCACTTTATAATTCCTATTAAAGAAGCCAACCAAAGAGCGAATGTGCAATCTCATTCCACAAAGAATGATGGCGCAATCGTTAGAATACTTTCTACCGGAAATTGGAATAAGCGCTCTTGAAGTTGCAAATACCGATTCGGAAACAAAAAATGTTTGAATCACCACTGGAAAACACAGAAAGTCAACGGTAGTGAGTCGAAAGAGAAATTCGATTGAATTGTGTTGAAATTGTTTCAAAATTGATTCTTAGTGTTCATTTGCTCTCAGTTTTTGGTTAATTCACAATTGGAAATGTAGCTCTCTTATTCTGGATAGCTTATTGATTTCAAATTTTCCCAAAACGATTTTTTGTTTTTTTTTTCAATGGTTTCTTCGCTAATTTCACCTGTTGGACTCCGTTGGTCTAAATGAACCGAATAAAAATTTACTCTGTTCAACTGTATCGAAATGTATTGTGCATCATACGCATCGTGCAAAAAACTACATCTTTGCGTTCAACCCCTTAATACATTAATAAGAACAAGTCATCCAATATACAGAATAACTCGGTCACTCTTTGCTTACACCAGTCGTTCGTATATCTTAAAACCCAACGGTGTTCGCTTTGGCGTATTGTGTGAAGCGATGAAGTTTTACATGCAGACGATTAATTGGTGGTAGTTTCAGAGCACTTCTTAATCAGCGATTTACAACTCGCTCGACCAGAACCTGATGTAAACATATTTTGCGGATAGTTGCCAATATAATACACAAAAAAACAAGTAAGAAAATTACAGTCGGGCGTAACCGACTGTAAGAGGCCCTGTACCAGTTTAGGTCGCCTAACAAACGTATTAAATGTTTCCCGAGCTTATGACCAAGCTTATGACCACTTCCTACTGCACGAATAAAACAATTTTTTATGTATGAAAAGAAAAGGGGGGTCGTTCAAATTCAATTGCTTATAAAATCGTCATTTATTATCCGATTTTGATGAACTTTTTGGATTTTGGCTGGTATACTCAACTTTTTTTGTGGCGAAGAAATTTTTAGCCTTGGGGTGATTTTTTGAAAGGGGCGGGAGGGGCAAAATTTTAAAATAAACTTGTGAAATTCCGGAGCAGTCCTAGTCGAATGCAAAAAACACGAAGTCTCTATCTATTACCGTTTCCGGGATCCTTTCGTTCATACAGACAGATGGATATGTCTATATCGACTCCTCTATCACTCCTGACCATAATGGGGGTAACTTTGGGGGTCTCCGAACATAAATTTCTACCTGTTACATACATTTGCACAAAACCAATAGGGTCTTGTACCTTCGGTACAGGGCCTAAAAATAAAATAAAAAAGTGAAAAAATGGCAGCAGTTACTTTACTGTAGAGTATGTGTATGTATTTTTAGGCCCTGTACCGAAGGTACAAGAGCCTATTGGTTTTGTGCAAATGTATGTAACAGGTAGAAATAATAATCGGAGACCCCCCAAAGTTACCCCCATTATGGTCAGGAGCGATAGAGGAGTCGATATAGACATGTCCGTCTGTCCGTCCGTCCGTCTGGCCGTCCGTATGAACGAAAGGATCTCGGAAACGGTAATAGATAGAGACTTCGTGTTTTTTGCATTCGACTAGGACTGCTCCGGAATTTTACAAGTTTATTTTAAAAACTTGCCCCTCCCCCCCCTTCCCCATAAAATCACCCCCAAGGGTAAAAATTTCTTCGGCGCAAAAAAAGTAAGTATGCCAGTATAGAGATATCGTCCTTCTTAGCAAAAATCCGAAAAGTTCATCAAAATCGGATAATAAATGACGATTTTATAAGCAATTGAATTTGAGCGACCCCCCTTTTCGTTTCATACATAAAAAAAATGGTTTAAAAGGCACTTAGTCGTGCAGTGAGAAGTGGTCATGTGTTTGGTCATAAGCTAGGGGAACATTTAATGTGTTTGTTAGGCGACCTGCACTGGTACAGGGCCTCTTACAGTCGGTTACGCCCGACTGTGATTTTCTTACTTGTTTTGTTGTGTACTTAACTCCTCCTATAGACTTATTTACCATAAAAATTTTAATTTTCAAATCACTACATTTAACAATAATGTTATTACAATAGTATATGTACCATAGAAATTGTTAATTTAACATATTTTTTTTTGACACGTATTTCGTTGTTGCAATGATCTTCGATCGGTACAGTAAATTTAATCGGGCATATCTTTACTAATATTATAAAGAGGAAAGATTTGTATTTTTGTGTGTGTGTTTGCAATGAGTAAACTCAAAAACTACTGTGTCGAATTCAAAAACTCTCTCACCATGAGTAACATAGGCTAAGTTTGGTCAAGTGTGCCCCACCCCCCATACAAGCGGTAAACAAAATTCAACATATCCTTGCATCCATTTGAGGTACGGGGACGAAATTTGGTACATATGTTAATAGGATCGGGAAAAGTAATCGCAATAAGTTTGGTCAAAATCCGACGGGGCTGTGCCCCACCCCCATAAAAGCGATAAACAAAATTCAACATATCTTTGCATCCATCTGAGGTACGGGGACGAAATTTATTACACATGTTAATGGGATCGGGAAAAGTAATCGTGTTAAGTTTGGTCAAAATCTGAGGGGGATACAATATATTCAACATATCTTTGCATCCATTTGAAGTACATGAATGAATATGGTATACATGTTAATGGGATCGGATGAAGTAATCAAGTTAAGAAAAGAGAATAAAGTTTCATAGTTTAAAAGATTATTTGATATATCGGTTTTGAATATTGCTGGAAGAAGTAGAGAATTGCTTGGAGTCGAGTAGGAGGAGAATATATTGTGTATGAAAATAATTTTTACTTGGCGCAGCAAAGCGTGCCGGGTACAGCTATTTATAAATATTTTCATGTTGTTAATATTTCTGTGTAACAATTTCAGTGGTAGAAAGAGTGATTTACTGTAAGCAGAGACAAAGAACAGACGACAGATCATAGATCAGAGCTATGCTCTCTCATAATAGTTATAGTTAAAAGAGGATAGCTACAGTTGAGAGAGGAAGTTACACTCTGTATGCGTTATCTATGAAATAATCGTTTCTTTATTCCACGTTTTATGTTGCAGAAACAACAAAAAAACCAAACAAGGCGCTCTCTATATTTTACTCTCTACTGCTCTCAGCTACATAAATTGTGAGAGTTGCGCTACCTTCTATAATTGTATCATGCGACAGAAAGATGCACTTGGCTACAACGACTCGCTTCGTTGCGCTGATCAAGGCTGATCTGATATATATTGTATGGCTGATGTTTTTTCTCACATCTTACATAAGACACCTTCAGGCAGGTCGTAGTTTTGAGAATCTTATTTACATAATATTATATTTGATGTGATGGCAGAGTTCCAGAGTGGCAGTCTCTAAGTACAAGAAGAAGAACTATTGATTGCCAAGCAGTCATCTTATTGCTGAAACTAATCTTGCTCAAATCTCATCACAGCCAGTTCATTTGGCATAGATAATAGCAAATAAATATTTTTACATCTTATTTGGAATATTTATATACTTCTTTTGCATAAAAAGGCCATCTTTATATGGACGTTGCATTAAAAGACTTTCTTTTGAATTTAATAAGTTTCTATAATGCAAGACCATAGTCTTGCATCCTTCACTTTTATATCCACCATATAGCTGTAAGTATAATGACAAATGTAACTACTGTCAGTTCGGTAAATGATAAGAGAGCATGCAATATACTTTTGTAAACTAAAATAAATACACGTAAGGCGTCATAAATTCCTTTACAGTGCTAACCAAGCCCTTCAACGTCTGCTCTGTTAAAATGATTGATATTAAAAAAAAAAAAAAGTAAGAAAATTGCAGTCGGGCGTAACCGACTGTAAGAGGCCCTGTACCAGTACAAGTCGCCTAACAAACACATTAAATGTTTCCCTAGCTTAAGACCACTTCTGACCATTATTTCTACATGTTACATACATTTGCACAGAACCAATAGGCTCTTCGGTACAGGGCCTAAAAACTCTTAACGAGGAAAAATTCAAGTGACGAAAGCTAACCTACAACTCCTATAACTTGTAAAACTAATTTTGTGGCGATAGGTTTCTTACGTGTGGGTTGTTGGGATTGATATAAAGTGCTGTTTCTTTTGTAAGAATCGAATCCGAATATCTACTTAACTGACAGTATCGTTTAGGAAGCCCAACACTACATCACAACATGGCGAGCACTGTCAGCCACTGTCTGATGTTGGTGCTCATTTTAGGGGTAGGCTCTAAGCAAAATTTCTTTATAATTGCAAAGTAATTTGAAACATTGTGTTTTAAGTTAAATTAGTTCTATATTTCAATCTCTGAGAATCCCTTGCTGACTCGCCGTTTCTGTGTACCGATGATATTAATATAATCCGCGTACGCGTGCAGCATCAGTTCCATTTGGAAGATCGAGCACGACATATTTTTTATGTAAGGTCACTGACGCAGGATGTACTCCATCTTCAGATCGCAAAAATCCCACGGCAGTGCATATCCCTACCTGAAACCTCTATTGGTATCAAAGGGTTCGGAGAGGTTCTCTCCTTCCCTGTCAACGCTTTGTGTGTTTGATCATGCAAAAACGAATGCCGGGATTTCTAGTGTAGTCAGGGCGAAAGCGGCTTTATAATCGTGTGTCTTTGTTAAACTCATATGTCTTTTCCAGGATTTGTCGTAATGTGAGCATTTGGTCGCTGGTCAACCATTTTGGTCTGAAGCCACACTGATATTGCCTTATCAGTGAAACCGGATATAGCTTCATCCTATTACACAATACACTCGATAGAATCTTACATCCGAAGTAAAGGAGACTTATTCAACGGTAGTTGGCACAAACAGCGGGGTCTCCTTTCTGAAAGATAGGACGAAGAACACTAAGATTCCAATTTCCGCTCTGTTTTTTCCACTTTCGTCTATGCAAAACATCGCACCGGGTTTTAAGCCTTTGGTCAGACGCTTGACCTTTGCAGAAAATTTTCGAACTTCAACTCTGTCACATTACCTCTCAACATCCTCAAACTCACGCCTTTCTTGCTTCGTTTTCTAGCTTTTTCTGCACGTATAACACGCTGAGCTTAGTGCGTACCTTGGCTGCGACAAGATTGTGGTCCGAGTCGATATTTGGACCACGTAACGCTCGCACGTGAAACCAATAGGCCTTCCCTCAAGCACAACATAATAAATTTGGTTGCGAGTAATTTGATCTGGGCTCAGCCATGTATGTGTATGTTGAAGTTTTAATCCTGGTGCCTCTAACTATCATGTACCGACCTGTTGCGATATCAATTAGCCTCTCTCCATTATTAGAGGACGGCCGGGCCAAAGATTTCGTAGACGTTCTAAGCGCGCATATAAGGCACATTAAGCTTCGTTGTCATTCTCTTCCGTCGTGTGCACAAATCAGGTTTATATTAAAATATTTAGTCCTGATGCGTATCGCGTATGATCGTTAATAGGTGTGAATCAAGAGACGAGGTTTCGTAGTTTCTTACTTACATTCCAGTTTCTTACTTACATTCCAGAAACCGCATCCAAATTCGTGGTTACTCTCTTGTCACAGCACGCTTTTTACTATCCATCGTTTTTCCTGGAGTGCAATGATTTTAGTCTTTTATCTTTCGGTAACATTAACCAGGTGTATATTTGCATCGTTTTTTTAAGTGTGCGGACATTCCAGGTGCATATCTTAAAATCGTGGTCCTTGTATCGTTTGCGGAGGTCGTTCAGTCATTGGATTTTATCCGAGGCTTCCTTTTTGTTTTCATTAAAGTGATTTTTTTTTCGATGGCAAGTCGCAATCCCAGTGCACCAACCCCTCATTAAAAGGGTATTTTATTTGGTTTCTCACAGTATGCTTACCTCCGAACGGCTCTTCAGAGGCTACCCAAGAGATACGGACATTTTGTGCTGCTTGGGCCGTTTGCACAAGAATAATTGTTGGCCATTCAAAAGTGAATGGCAATCAATAACTTTTCTTCCAGTTTGCACTTCTACAATCGACCCTATTTCTCAATCTTTAACCTGATTGGCCTAAAAACAGCGGTCGTGCTCCAACTGTGCCAGGAAATTCTTTCCTCTTCCCTCTCGCATCTCGATTTTATATCTTTACAACTTGGAAGTAGATCCATAAGCGTGCTCTCAAGCTGCAGAGAAAACGGTAACTTTGCAGTACTTCAGAAGGAATTTAGGGATTAGTAAAACTTTCTGGACTCTGACTGAGGAGCGCAGGTTACTGAAAGCACAACAAAATGGTAGTGCAGTACGTGTAAAATATTAGTTTGTGTGGACAAAAGAGCTTATGGGGAAAACATAGCCAGTAAGGCAGAACAGGCAGCCAACTGCAATATATTACGCGAAGTCTTTACAGCGGTGAGAAATTATTAAACGTTAATCCAAATATTCCTCCTATTAAAGCTATTGACGCGTCCAGTGTAGCGTCAGTCGAAGCCGAACTAGCACGCTGGAAGTAGTTCTTCAAAGTCTTCGACTCAGAAATTCCAGTTAGTCCTAATATCGAGCAGAGTCAAAAGCCCAACAGTAGCATCTCCACCGATCCGTTGGAGTAACCCTGGTCTTATGCAAGCTAACAAACCACAAAGCTGTTTGGCCAGATGGTTTACCAGCTGAACTGACCAAATACAGAGTCAACGCCATCTAATTCGTCCTTCACCCTATTTTTCGTGATGCATATGACTGGAGGGAGAGGCCGGCCATTACTATTCCCAACAAGGGCGACCACACTGAATGTAAAAACTGACGCATCTTAACTCAGTACAAAAAGTACTGGCTTTTATTGTTTTAGCCTGAGTCTCGCCAACATTAAACACCCAATTACGGCGAGAAGAAAACTTATTCCAACCATAGGTCACATAAACACACTACGCATCATTGAGCAACAATCGGTCGAATGTAGGTCCCGGTTATACTTTTTGTGGACTTTAAACGCGCGTTTGACTCCATCAACAGAATCGCGATATGGAATGCAATGAGCAGCTGTGGGGTAAAATCATTGAGCAGCTCCCCCCGTGCGGTTGTAAGGCAACAACATAATCTCAACACTCCTTTTTATAGTTATCCTCGACGGGGCGCTAAATGGCACAAATGCGGGGAAGACGAAAGGTCTGCAGTGAAGACTATATCAGAAGCTTAGCAACTTAGTGCGCATATTGGTGCTGCAGTTGGTGCCATCAATCTTAAAATTAATCTTTCAAAAACGAAGTTGATGTGTCTGTACACAATTTCAGCAGCGCCACTGACCGTCGAAATTTACAACAACAACATTGTCAGCATTGAAGATGTTGACATGTTCCCCTATCTTGGCCGCTTTATTAAAACATTAAAAGGCGCAAGTGGAATTGGTTAAGTCGCACATTGCGTAGAGAAGACGACATGGCGAAGATAGTCTTCCAGTGAAACCCACAAAGCATCCGTCAGAGAGGCCATCAAAGCAAAACGTGGACACATGTCCTTTGTGAAATCAGGTACAGGGCTACATGGATGAATTAAGAGACCTAGTAGTTAATAGAAGTCATTGGAGGTCATTTGTTTTCGCCGTATGCTCCAACTAGGAGCTATACTTTAAGTCACTTTATACAAAACGATTTTAAGTATCAAGGAATTTAAACCCACCCATTTGTTGATTGTAACGCCACAAACAAAGTTATTTGACGCCCTATCTGCACTAGGTACAGTAGTAAAAAAATGTACGTCTAAACAATATGACGCTATCTTACACACAAATTGTTGTCAGGTTATGAAATAACTTCCCGATTACTTTGGTACCGGGAGAGGTTTTATATAGGGCTGTCGTGTGATTTTATTTAATCTGTTGATGAAGTATATCCTACGCCTCGGTTATCGTGAAGAAAGTGATACTGCTCGTTTACCTGACCGAAATATGATTGTCGCCAATTTTTCTAAATGAACAAAAAATACACTATTGTTTATGGTTAAAATAGTTGCTTTTAAAAATAACTATTTTTAGCTTTATTTTTACATTAACAGCAGTACCGTATCTGTTTACCCCTTCGCCATACACGTGTTTCGATAGTCACATTCAAAGCACATATGGCCCGGACAGACCCACTGTATATTAATATGAAAAAAACAAATTTATTAAAATTTCCATATTTTTTTTTGGAAAAAAAAACTCCAATGGCAAATTATAAAGTAAAAATGTAATTTGTAATGTAATTTATTTAGAAGAAAATAGTGCTTATAAATAAACTTTCGATGAAACTCGATTATACATTTATTTAGATATGCTAATAAGACAAGTATAATCTGTTCTTGAATGTTGTTGACATACTAGATTCGAACATTTTGAATAAAGTAACCGAGTTTTCTGCAAGTTTTTTCATTTCTCATTGATCATAGGTTGGAAAAATTTTTTTTTTTCAAGTATATCAGCACCGCTAGAGACAGTCAGCAAATACAGAGTCAACGCCATCTAATTCGTCCTTCACCCTATTTTTCGTGATGCATATGACTGGAGGGAGAGGCCGGCCATTACTATTCCCAACAAGGGCGACCACACTGAATGTAAAAACTGACGCATCTTAACTCAGTACAAAAAGTACTGGCTTTTATTGTTTTAGCCTGAGTCTCGCCAACATTAAACACCCAATTACGGCGAGAAGAAAACTTATTCCAACCATAGGTCACATAAACACACTACGCATCATTGAGCAACAATCGGTCGAATGTAGGTCCCGGTTATACTTTTTGTGGACTTTAAACGCGCGTTTGACTCCATCAACAGAATCGCGATATGGAATGCAATGAGCAGCTGTGGGGTAAAATCATTGAGCAGCTCCCCCCGTGCGGTTGTAAGGCAACAACATAATCTCAACACTCCTTTTTATAGTTATCCTCGACGGGGCGCTAAATGGCACAAATGCGGGGAAGACGAAAGGTCTGCAGTGAAGACTATATCAGAAGCTTAGCAACTTAGTGCGCATATTGGTGCTGCAGTTGGTGCCATCAATCTTAAAATTAATCTTTCAAAAACGAAGTTGATGTGTCTGTACACAATTTCAGCAGCGCCACTGACCGTCGAAATTTACAACAACAACATTGTCAGCATTGAAGATGTTGACATGTTCCCCTATCTTGGCCGCTTTATTAAAACATTAAAAGGCGCAAGTGGAATTGGTTAAGTCGCACATTGCGTAGAGAAGACGACATGGCGAAGATAGTCTTCCAGTGAAACCCACAAAGCATCCGTCAGAGAGGCCATCAAAGCAAAACGTGGACACATGTCCTTTGTGAAATCAGGTACAGGGCTACATGGATGAATTAAGAGACCTAGTAGTTAATAGAAGTCATTGGAGGTCATTTGTTTTCGCCGTATGCTCCAACTAGGAGCTATACTTTAAGTCACTTTATACAAAACGATTTTAAGTATCAAGGAATTTAAACCCACCCATTTGTTGATTGTAACGCCACAAACAAAGTTATTTGACGCCCTATCTGCACTAGGTACAGTAGTAAAAAAATGTACGTCTAAACAATATGACGCTATCTTACACACAAATTGTTGTCAGGTTATGAAATAACTTCCCGATTACTTTGGTACCGGGAGAGGTTTTATATAGGGCTGTCGTGTGATTTTATTTAATCTGTTGATGAAGTATATCCTACGCCTCGGTTATCGTGAAGAAAGTGATACTGCTCGTTTACCTGACCGAAATATGATTGTCGCCAATTTTTCTAAATGAACAAAAAATACACTATTGTTTATGGTTAAAATAGTTGCTTTTAAAAATAACTATTTTTAGCTTTATTTTTACATTAACAGCAGTACCGTATCTGTTTACCCCTTCGCCATACACGTGTTTCGATAGTCACATTCAAAGCACATATGGCCCGGACAGACCCACTGTATATTAATATGAAAAAAACAAATTTATTAAAATTTCCATATTTTTTTTTGGAAAAAAAAACTCCAATGGCAAATTATAAAGTAAAAATGTAATTTGTAATGTAATTTATTTAGAAGAAAATAGTGCTTATAAATAAACTTTCGATGAAACTCGATTATACATTTATTTAGATATGCAAATAAGACAAGTATAATCTGTTCTTGAATGTTGTTGACATACTAGATTCGAACATTTTGAATAAAGTAACCGAGTTTTCTGCAAGTTTTTTCATTTCTCATTGATCATAGGTTGGAAAAATTTTTTTTTTCAAGTATATCAGCACCGCTAGAGACAGTCAGCACTTCTGGAATCTGAAACAAAAAATACAAATATGAAGAAATACGATAAAATAAATAAAAATCGCGAAAATACAGTTGGAAACGAATGGCAAATGTTATTTTAACTATACTTGCATTTATCGGTATCCAAAAAAACGGAACGATAACTACATTGTTTAGTAATGTGGAGGTTATTCATTCGATTCTCTACGTTTGGCAGAACCAATGTATTAGCATGCAAAGAAAGCTCCGTCTAGCATCATTTCGTTTGCGGCCATCAACTTCCTTGCAAATACAACGGGTCGAGTTTTATGCTTTTTCATTTCCTTAGGTATGCATCTTTTATTAGACCGAATGGTACCAACAAAAGCAAAACTGAATTTAGTCAAACGCTTTACTCGGTCTAAAGTTGTGAAAAAATTATCAGCGAGAATTGTACGACCACTATTACTGTACGGTTTAGCGAGTTGCAACGTAACATTTTCGCCTTGATTTACTTCACGTTCTTCTCTTTGTTGTCGCCCTGTTTATAATTTTCCTTGTAGTGGATATTTTGTTTTGAAGTCACAAGCCCACCATATTTTGACAGTTTATACTGTGTAAATTTAGTTTTTCCACGATATGGAAACAGTTGTACGTCAATGATAATATTTTCATGCGGAGAATAGTTTTGGCGAGGTTTTCGTTTAAAAACATTCCATATGTCACGAATAGATAAGTAAAACTAGAAAACTTTGCTTATTTATATGAAAAAAATCTAAAATAAGGTAAAAAAGGGCAAAAATCGGCCAAATTACATCAATGTTCATACAAAATGTTGGCGGGTCTGGCCAGACAACATGTGCTACAAATGTGATGTAAAATAACCTTTTAACTTCTTTCACATTAGCTTTTTCTTTTATGCATTAAGAGATTATAAAATTATGGGAAGGTACATGAACATTCAAGTCTCTAGATAAATTATAAATACATATATTTAAATTTTAATCAAAAACAAAATAAGTCCGACGGTTAAAAACTAAGTTCGAAATTCTTTTTAAACATCTTTAACGCAAAGTGTCGGCGGTGAATGTCAAATTCAATTAGTATTTTGCGAGTTAATTTACTAAAAATTGTTGGTTTATCCAATGATAACAGCTGATGGTCTTTGATTCACAACGATGGAGCAAGTATCTTGCTTTCCAGCTCCATCTCGTAGGCATGGGAGTGGGTATAACAAAATTATCGTCTGAATCTGTGATCTATCACTATAGTACGTGCTGAGTAACAGAAAGAGAAGGAGGACAAACATTAGGATTGTTAGTTAATGCAGAAGAAAAAGTCAGGTGACTTCATTGCTACAAAATGCAAACAGTGGGTTGTGCACAGATGTTGTGGCACATTAATGAGCCCTCACATTAATGAGACCATGACCACTAAGTCCAAGTATAAAGAAAATTATAGTGGTCCCAAAAATAAACGAACTACCTACATTGTCCTGGTTTCGCACTGCATGGAATCAGTCATTAAAGAAAATTTAGAACATATTATGAACGTAAAAACATCGGAATAAATTTTCCATTCTCTACATTGTAATCAAAATTCATCATACTTTAACAATATTCATTCAAAATCAAATAAAAGTTTCATTATATTAAATTTACCAACTTGAGTGGGACCGTATTGAGAATGTTTGACTCCGTTATCACTCAATATATGCAAATGCACTCCATGCAATATTTATGTTTTTTAGGCCCTGTACCGAAGGTACAAGAGCCTATTGGTTTTGTGCAAATGTATGTAACAGGTAGAAATAATCGTCTGAAGAACCCCCAAAGTTACCCCCATTATGGTCAGGAGTGATAGAGGAGTCGATATAGCCATGTCCGTCTGTCCGTCCGTATGAACGAAAGGATCTCAGAAACGGTAATAGATAGAGACTTCGTGTTTTTTGCATTCGACTAGGACTGCTCCGGAATTTTACAAAATTATTTTAAAATGTTGCCCCTCCCCCCTTTCTCCATAAAATCACCACCAAGGCAAAAAATGCTAGTATAAAGATAATGTTCCTTCTAAGTCAAAATCCAAAAAGTTCATCAAAATCGGATAATAAATGACGATTTTATAAGCAATTGAATTTGAACGACCCCCCTTTTCTTTTCATTCATAATCTGCGCAGTGAGAAGTGGTCATGTGTTTGGTCATAAGCTCGGGAAACATTTAATGTGTTTGTTAGGCGACCTGAACTGGTACAGGGCCTCTTACAGTCGGTTACGCCCGACTGAAATTTCCTTACTGGTTTTTTTTTTTTTTGCTTTCGTTGTACTTTCTTCAGCTTGTTAAATTATTAAAGTTTTATTTGTTGTAATTATTGGAATTAAAAAAGCAAGCAAACAAATCTTTCGCACAATTGAAATTTGGCAACATTTTTGATTATGATTATTGTTAATTTTAGTTATTTTAGCATTTTTTCTCACTCATATTCACTATACTGACTCCACTATTAGAAATATATTATAGGTATAAAAAAAATGAAGTGTTCTTGCACGTTCCACATGGACTTTAAATTAATTTAGATTTAAAATTTAAGATCTTTTTCATTTCAATTTTGCGAACTAAATAAAAATTACACTAATATAAAAAAACAACATAACTTTGGCTCCATTTTAAGCCCTAGGTTTTAGGGTACTTAAAATCCCATTTGTTCACTTTTCGTTATATAAATTATATATAAAAAAAATTAAATATTGCTGCACTTTTAACACAACATATGTTTTGCACTAACGCGGAGCTAGAAATATATTATAGATGATGATGCTGCTTCTCATTATGATGACGAGAGTACCACTTTAATCGCAGGTTGCGGGTAGTGTGATTTCCATAGCCCATTTGGATATAAAAATTCTGTGCGTTGCTCTCTAATAGAATAAAATAAAAGCTAGAGTCACATAACTCGCTTTAGTTGGGTTTAACGTATACTGCTGTAAATCTTGGGCATATGTCAGCCCCTGACAATATACGAAAATTATGCTCGCCACATGGTGCCAAGGGTATTGCAATTTAATTGCAATTTATACATGCATCTCGATAAAGAATATTGCCAGGTACTATGTAATAGGTACTAGGTGCAAAATCTTTATTTAAAAAGAGAATAAAGAACAATTAAGAAAAGATAATGTTAAGAAATTTGTATGTCATTATCGACATTATAGTTACCATTTGAGTTGGCACGAAATAAATAAAAATTCCTTAAATATGGTATGCTGCAGTCGCCTCTCTTGTTTATAACTTTAATTTCGCAAAGAAACACAAATTAATGCGTCGTTTGAGACATCGATGCTTTTAGATTAAATTTTTAACTTTATCGAATAGATTTAAAGTTGAAGTATTGAGGAGCTATCGACTGCATCCTTTGATGATCCAAATTGAAAAGGCAGAATAACTCAAGCCGGAAAGGCTTGTCTATGAATGTCAGGTGATATTCATTGAAAGAGAGCGAGAGTGACAGCTGTCAAATTTGACATATACTAGGGCTAGCTTTAAAACCTTGTTTTCGCTAGGTGTCGCTTTATGTAAAGTGCTTTTAAAAATGTGTAACGTTACATTTTTGAATATGAATAATTATCTAATCAAAGTTCTTATTAATTTCGGAACATTCGCAATAGTTCGCTAGTTTTATTTTAAGCGGAAAGCGCCACTA